>JABMCL010001655.1:927500-1010000 GCA_018857735.1 Alviniconcha marisindica
TGATCCAGTCGGTGAGAGCGGAGGTGGTGTCCCACTCCTTCACGCTGGCCGAGATGAGTCAAGGCGGCTCGCACGCCAGCGACAACGGAAATGCCCCATCCTCGCAGACTTCCTCCACCTCAGCACAAGCAGGTCAGTCCACTTCTGAACAAGACATTCTGGTTCCAGTCACAGACACCGGTGCTGACCGCAGTTTGGTTTTGATTAGTTGAAACGCGGATGTCTAGGTTACTCCATTAGAGAGTTGTTGTTGATCGCTTTGATACAGTGCTTTTCTCCGCTCTCGAGCAGACTCACTGTGCTCACCTCTCGTGTGATTCTGAATCAGCGATTAGCTTTTTTACAGTGTGCTTTCGAATATCCACCAAAAGGTGGTGTACTCACAGCGCAGTTTGATTGCTACGTGGCTGGTGCCACGTGAAGCTGCTGCCATCTCATCACAGGTTCTGTGTACACCACACAGCCATGTCATGTCACTTCATGCGAAGCCACATACATAGGGTGCATGCGTGTTTAGCTGCAATCTGCCATGTGCACTTTTGGCAGAATGACTGGGATCTTTTGCAAGCTACTGCGGGTCCATTTCTGAACAACACATGCTGTTTTGGGGCACAGAACAGCAGTGCAGACCTTGGTTGGGTTTGGAGTCAGCTGAAACATGCACGTCTGGATTTCACCAGCACAGGAATGCAGTCTCTTCACACGAATTCTACAAAGATGGCAGCTTTCCCCTTCTTACTCTCTCGGTGGTCAATGGAGTGTGATTTCTATCAGCGTTTTGCTGGCTTCCCCTTCTGGTCATCTTCCTCCCCATTAATCTGTTGCCTGATGTCACACCTGAAGTCTGGCATTTGAGGTAACTGGGCAGTGAGCCTAAGGACTCAAGATATAGACCCTATCCAAGGACCAATCCTGTTTCACCGACATGACTCAACACTAGACCCTACCTAAGGACTCAAGACACAGACCATATCCAAGGACCAATCCCGTTTTACCAAGATGACTACTCTAGACCCTATCTAAGGACTCAAGACAGACCCTATCCAAGGACCAATCCCGTTTTACCAAGATGACTACACTAGACCCTATCTAAGGACTCAAGACACAGACCCTATCCAAGGACCAATCCTGTTTTACTGACATGACTCAACACTAGACCCTGTCTAAGGACTGAAGACACACCCTATCCAAGGACCGATCCTGTTTTACTGACATGATTCAGCACTAGACCCTATCTAAGGACCAGTCCTGTCTCCTATTTTCCAGTGGCCTTCACAGTGAAATTCTCCACAAACTCCAGCAACAACGGCATCGCTGTCAGCAACCAATCAGTCCTCCAGTTTGATGAAGTGGCCTCCAACAGCGGCAAAGGCTACGACATTAACTCCGGCAAGTTCACCGCCCCGGTGGCAGGAGACTACGCCTTCTTCCTGACCACGGCTGCAGGAAGCAGTCATGGACCCGCCGAGCTGGCGATCGTCAAGGGCAGCCTTGTCCTGGGTGAGGTGTACGCCTCCGAGCCTCAGCCGACGAGGCATCAAGGTTCCACCTTGGTGACCACCCACCTGGCAGGCGGGGAACAGGTGTGGGTACGTCAGCAAAGTGGAGATTCTGTTGGAGGGGGTTTCTGGACCGTCTTCACAGGCTTCCTTCTGCACGCCGACTAAGCGCCGTGGTGCGTGTAATTATACGCAAAATACCAAACCTGCGTGCAACGTGCTTCCAACTGACCTGACGGTAACAGGCCATGGCAGGCAAGCTCAATCTTGTTACACGTGGACAAATTCACTGACATCATTGTCACTCCCACAAGACCTTTAAAGCCAAACTGAAAACCTTCCTCTTCTCACGGTATGTTCATCCCAACTAATATCAGTACCCAGTTTCTGCTACAGTCATTCTGTGCGTGTGTGTGTGTGTGTGCGTGTGTGTGTGTATGAGTGCGTGCATGCATGTGTGTGTGCATGTGTGTAGTGCGTGTGTTTGTTTTTCCAAATGACACTTTATGCAAATTGTTTTGGTAGCCCCGTGCTCGACATGTGTACAGAATATCATATTTAGGTTAATATGTATCATGTGAGCGCTCAGGGCGTTGATGAGCGCATGATAAATGTACATTATTATTATTATTAAGTCAGAGCTGAACCCACAAACATAATATCAAAATAATGTCAACATTTCTGCTACCCACCTCCCCCACTTCCCCCCCTCCCCAAGAAAAGTATTGCACTCTACATTACTGCATACACTGTTGGAGAATGTGCATGTTAACAGGACTAAGACACAGGCTGCGAAGGAGTCTGACTGATAAACACCAACTCTTACAGCAAAAACCAGTGAGCTTCTTACGGACCACGCCTTCGCATAATCCGAAACGACACACTGATTTTAGCTGTTACACATGTTCTTATGAGACGGGCATCCACATTACGTTTTCTTCGAGTCCTCCTCCTCTCCCGACTTGACAAGCATTTGCGTAATCTGAAATGACACACTGAATTTAACTGCTACATGTAATTATTCTTATGAGATAGTCGTCCACATTACAGTTTCTTCTAGTCTTCTTCCTGTCTTGACCTGACTGACAAGGGTTTTGATGGCTGGCAATGCCGAAGCAGTGAAACTAATGCCACTACTGGCCAACAAATACCAAACAGACCACTGTTGTTAACTGGCAGTCACTATTAAGCTCAGTTACAGAGTACGTACATGTGCAGCAAAGCGTGAAAATAAACACTGCTGTCATTTTTGTTTGTTGGTAGAGTCAGTGTGAGTGTGTGTGTGTGTGTGTGTGTGTGTGTGTGTGTGTGTGTGTGTGTGAGTGCAATATGCGTGCATGTGTGTGTGTGTGTGTGTGTGTGTGCATACTTGTTTGAATGCACAAGTTTGGGTTTGTGTGCATACACGCATGGCATGGAGCATGCGCGCGCGCATGCGTGCGTGTGTGTGTGCGTGCGTGTGTGTGTGTATGTGTGTGTGTGTATGCGTGTGCATGTGTGAGAGAGTGTGTGAGCATATACATATATATATATATAAATATACGCACATGTGCATGCATGCATGTGTGCATGTCTAAAACATTACACATCTCTATCAATAACTCACACTTCTCTCAGACTAATCGATCCTAAACAGCTTATACACCCACAACACAATTCAAATCCAACCCTTCAGACATGCTGTAACCCTCAAATAACTATTAAACAAGGTAAGGTAACTACCCCCCCCCCCCCCCCCCCCCCCCCCGCCCCAATCAACCTTATGCTAGATAAACTATCAACAGTCAGTCTAGGCCCAGGGCACGAGTGTAAATGTTGGCTCAAACGACCAAGCACCGCGCATTCATCCTGGAAACCCCTTGGATCAAATCCAGATCGGAAGCCAAACCCTTCGCAATGCAACACAGCCTTGGTCACTGATAGAAAACACTCTGCAAACCGTCTCAGTCACACACACACACACACGGGCTTTCAGGCAAGATGGAGCAAGGCACAAAGCCGTCACTCTTAGTGATTCTGCTGCTAACGCTAGCGACAGCAACTTGGGCATTAAAACCCAGGCTCAGCTGGGCTGATGATGCCCGCTTCAAGAGGTCTGATGACACGTCGCCCCTGGAGACAGTGGTGCAACAGCAGGCGGCACTGATCCAGACACTGCTGGCCAAAGTGACGGCGCTAGAGACGGACACGGCAGCACTGAAATCTACACAGCAGGCGCTCTCTTCTCCAGGTAAGCACTAACCAGTACCAGTGAGTTGGTTACTGGATTTTAACGTCCTGTCAAGTGACCACTGTGGAACCGCCCCACCACCCCCACGAAAATTGAAAAGCAGCAAAGTTTTCTTGCAAACTAAAGACTAGCATATTTCTGGGATGAATTTAGTGAGAGCTAGGAGAAGGGAAAACAACCACGGGTGGACGCTTTGAAAATATAATGCTTAAATAATTTCAGTGGTCAATGCTTCATGTTAGTCAGTTGCAGAAGATATTGTGATTTCCCTGTCCCTCGTTTGACTGGTCTTGGCTTTCTTTCTTTCCCCCGCCTCTCTCTCTTTCTCACACACACACATACACACACACACACGTACGTGTACATACACACATACATGCACACACACACATACACACACCACACACTCTCTCTCTCACACACACACACACACACATGCATCACACCACACACACCCACACACCACACACAACAAACTCACTCACTCTCTCTCTCTCACACACACACACACACACACCAGGCACACACACACCACGCATGCACATCACACACACACACACACACACACGCACACACACACCAAACCAAACTCACTCACTCTCTCTCTCTCTCTCTCTCACACACACACACACACACACACACACACCAGACTGGAGAGCAAAAAACAAACTGCTACACTTAACTAACTCCACGCCAAAGAGTATCAGCTTAATAAACAAATTCAACAATTTCAATTTCCTGCTCACTATTTTAATTTTAATTTGTTTAATTTTTTACCAGTGGCATTCTCTGTGAGATTCAAGAGCGACACTGCCCTGACTGGCATCCCTCTGGTGACCCACACCACGCTAAAGTTTGACTACATCATCACCAACATCGGCAACGGCTACGACCCTCACACAGGCATCTTCACAGCTCCGGTGGGAGGTGCGTACAGTTTCTTCCTGACCCTCATGTCTGTGTACGGGCACCCCGCCACCTACCTGTCCATCAACAAGGACGGGGCCATCCTGGACGAGGTGTTTGCCGAGGGCATGCTGGACAACTACGACCAAGGCTCGACTGAGGTGACCACCCACCTGCAGGCTGGGGAACAGGTGTGGGTGCGTCAGGAGAGTGGGAATGCCGTCCGAGGCGGGTCCTGGACCGTCTTCACGGGTTACCTTCTGCAGGCCGACTAACATCGTGCAGGACGTGACAAAAAATCAGTGGCGCTGAACGCGCTGGCTGATTTTGAGAATTTTGATTCTGGCTCTGACAGCACGTTGTTTTGAAGTTGATAGAAGTCAGCAGATGTAGTGTTTGACACCGCTCAAATATGTGGTGTTATCTGAGAGCATCATTTCAAACCATGACAGTGGACTGTTTTGGGTTGATAGATATAACAGATGTGGTGTTTGACACAGCTCAGATATGTGGTGTTATCTGAGAGCACAGTTTCAAACCATGACAGTGGATTGTTTTGGGTTGATAGATATAACAGATGTAGTGTTTGGCATGTACAGCTCAAATGTGTAGTGTTATCTGAGAGCACATTTCAAACCATGACAGTGGACTGTTTTGGGTTGATAGATATAACAGATGTGTGTTTGACAGCTCAAATGTGTGGTGTTATCTGAGAGCACATTTCAAACCATGACAGTGGATTGTTTTGAGTTGATAGATATAACAGATGTAGTGTTTGACACAGCTCAAATATGTGGTGTTATCTGAGAGCATCATTTCAAACCATGACAGTGGACTGTTTTGGGTTGATAGAAATTTGAAGATCTAGTGCTTGACATAGCTCAAATTTGCAATGTTATTTTGAGAGCATCATTTCAAACCATGACAGTGGATTGTTTTGGGTTGATAGATATAACAGATGTGGTGTTTGACACAGCTCAAATATGTGGTGTTATCTGAGAGCATCATTTCAAACCATGACAGTGGATTGTTTTGGTTGATAGATATAACAGATGTAGTGTTTGGCATGTACAGCTCAAATATGTGGTGTTATCTGAGAGCATCATTTCAAACCATGACAGTGGACTGTTTTGGGTTGATAGATATAACAGATGTAGTGTTTGGCATGTACAGCTCAAATTGTGGTGTTATCTGAGAGCACAGTTTCAAACCATGACAGTGGATTGTTTTGGTTGATAGATATAACAGATGTAGTGTTTGGCATGTACAGCTCAAATGTGTGGTGTTATCTGAGAGCACAGTTTCAAACCATGACAGTGGATTGTTTTGGTTGATAGATATAACAGATGTAGTGTTTGCATGTACAGCTCAAATGTGTGGTGTTATCTGAGAGCACAGTTTCAAACCATGACAGTGGATTGTTTTGGGTTGATAGATATAACAGATGTAGTGTTTGGCAGTACAGCTCAAATATGTGGTGTTATCTGAGAGCACAATTTCAAACCATGACAGTGGATTGTTTTGAGTTGATAGATATAACAGATGTAGTGTTTGACAAGCTCAAATTGTGGTGTTATTTGAGAGCATCATTTCAAACCATGACAGTGGATCGTTTTGGTTGATAGATATAACAGATGTGTGTTTGACACAGCTCAAATATGTGGTGTTATCTGAGAGCATCATTTCAAACCATGACAGTGGACTGTTTTGGGTTGATAGATTAACAGATTAGTGTTTGACATGTAAATTTGTGTTATTTTGAAGATCATTTCAAACCATGACAGTGATTGTTTTGGTTGTTATCATGAGGTTTGAACAGCTTTTATCAGTTTCAAACCATGACAGTGGACTGTTTTGGGTTGATAGATATAACAGATGTAGTGTTTGGCATGTACAGCTCAAATTGTGGTGTTATTGAGAGCAGTTTCAAACCATGACAGTGGATTGTTTTGGTTGATAGATATAACAGATGTATGTTTGGCATGTACAGCTCAAATGTGTGGTGTTATCTGAGAGCACAGTTTCAAACCATGACAGTGGATTGTTTTAGGTTGATAGATATAACAGATGTAGTGTTTGGCATGTACAGCTCAAATGTGTGGTGTTATTTGAGAGCACAGTTTCAAACCATGACAGTGGATTGTTTTGAGGTTGATAGATATAACAGATGTAGTGTTTGGCATGTACACTCAAATGTGTGGTGTTATTTGAGAGCACAGTTTCAAACCATGACAGTGGATTGTTTTGAGTTGACAGATATAACAGATGTAGTGTTTGAGACACAGCTCAAATATGTGGTGTTATCTGAGAGCATAATTTCAAACCATGACAGTGGATTGTTTTGACTGGATAGAAATCTGAAGATCTAGAGTTTGACACAGCTCAAATTTGCCATGTTATTTAGAGAGCATAATTTCAAACCATGACAGCAGATCATTATTTGTTGAGATCAACACATCTTGTGTGTGACATCTCAAAACTGTCCCCGTTGAACTAATTGACTGATTTTGAGAGCATTATTTCAAACTCTGACCGCAGACTATTTTTGTTGAGATCAACAGACCTTTAGTGTCCGACACCTGAATTTTGTTGTGTTGACAGGTTTTGACAGTATCATTTCAAACTCTGACAGTAAGACACCTGAAATTTGTTGCGTTAAATTCATTGACAGGTTTCAACAGTATCATTTCAAACTCTGACAGTAAGACACCTGAAATTTGTTGCGTTAAATTCACTGACAGGTTTCAACAGTATCATTTCAAACTCTAACAGTAAGACACCTGAAATTTGTTGCATTAAATTCGTTGACAGCTTCTGTATCATTTCAAACTCTAACAGTAAGTTATGTTTGTAAAAATCAAGAGACCAAATTCAACAGATTATCACATTCCTTCTGACTAGCTCTAAAACTCGGAGAAAAACCAGTACAATCTACGCCGACATTTTCATATCGAGATAAGAAAATGAAGGGTCCAGCAGAGTCCCCGATGTAGACCGCTGACTTGGCCATGGTAACCAACCTGACCATTTGGCATGGCGAATGGTAAGCTGGAGACAATATCACGACGGCCTCCGGATGTGTGAAAACGGATAAATATCACGACAGTTACTCCAGTAATATGTGTGAAAACAGGCAAATATCATGACAGGTACTCCACTGGTATGTGTGAAAACAGATCAATCAGAACGCATTATTACCGACACTCTTATTCCTGCAGCATGTCTAAGATGATCAGACTGAACATGCTGCGTTAAAGTGGCAGTTACTGTCAAGGTCCAACTATGAGATCCTTACAAGAATTGAAACACCTCAGTACACACAAGCAGCTTTTAGTTGTAATTCCCGAAAAGTTAACCACATTGAAAAAGTCAATCAAATAAAAAATAACTCCAAACAAATGATGTTCAATTGTCTTATGAACAAATGGGGAGACTGGAGAGAGAGGAGGGGGGCATGAGAGAGAGAGAGAGAGAGAGAGAGAGAGAGAGAGAGAGAGAGAGAGAGAGAGAGAGAGAGAGAGAGAGAGAGAGAGAGAGACAGACAGACAGACAGACAGACAGACAGACAGACACAGAGAGAGAATGAGACCCAGAGAGAGAAAGAGAGAGAGAGTAGGGAGAGAGAGATAGAGGGAGGGGGAGAGGGGAGAGACAGACAGACAGATGGACGGACGGACAGACGGAGACAGACAGACAGACAGAGTTAGTTAGTTCTTGGATTTTTACGTCTTGTCAACCACATTGGATCAGCTCAGGATGAACCACGCATTCAGTTACTCCATACCAGCTCAAGGCACAAAAAAAGGGAGAGGATATGGAAACAAATGAAGGTGAATGGACCAGGAAGGTAGAAAACAGAAAAGGAAGAAATTCCTGACAGTGGGTGAAGTATGCATGGACCACTCCAGGCTTTAAATGGAAAACATTTGTTACCTCAGAGTTCTCCACAGAGGGGAACCTAATTTTTGCATCCACAGTACCCAAATGCTGGGAGACAGACTTTCCAAAATTTGTCAAGACAGCCTTCCCCAATTTACAAGAGGTTTTCCCAATTTGTAAATGTAAAGGTTTCCCAATTTGTAGTGTAGTTTTCTCTATATCCAGGGCAGATTTGCACTTGCAGTCGTGTTACACATGACTCCAGCCTGATATGTGAACCATGTATGCACAGCAACGAAAAATTCAAACATGCGCAGTGATGAAAACAAACAAACTGATAAACAAAGACACAGAAGTAAGAATATCTCTTATCGGCTTTTCAACGGGGTATACAAGCTAAAGCCGGAGATAAGAAATATGCAAACATTTCTCTCAGCTGCACAAGAAATTCAAGCTGAGCGAAGTACAGTCAATTACTGATATGGTCTCCCCCCCCCCCCCCCCCCCCCCCCCACCCCCTGGCCACCGATCCCCCAGGCTGAGATAAAGACGGACGTCAGCAAACAGCTGCCAAGACACCTGCATGAGCACTGAGAACTTTCAGCCACCTTTGAGCTCCTTTGCAACGAATAACAGTTCTGTGAACCGAAATAAGACTGCAGTCACTAGCTGGCGGGGATGACCCTCCCTGCCTCTGCCCACCCAGCTGTTCAGCAGGAACTGGAGAGGGAAGCCTGATTCACCAGAAACTGGCCGGGCCGTCCTTGTGATCAGAGAACGACAAGGAGGAGGCGGAGGAGGAGAAGAAGACGAAAAAGACCACAGCAAGTTCAACACCAGCCCGAGACAGGAGCTGCAATCTCAGAATCCGCCCCGGAACATGATGCGGGCGGCTGCCTGTCTACTAGCGCTGTCCTTGGTGGCAGCCGCTTCAGGAGGTGGAGCAGCACAAGCAGAAGCGAACCGCGCACCCAGAGGGAAGTGGTCGGACGACGCCACCGTCGAATCCCTCACCCACCTGCTGCTGCAGCAGGCAGCGGTGGTGCAGTCGCTGCAGAGCTCGATGAGCGCCGTGCAGAACAGCCTGCACGCGCTGCAGGCTAAAGTGGAGGCCCTTGAGAGCGCTGCGGCCCGGACCAGCAAACAAGGTTAGCCAGTTAGTTGGTTCTTGGATTTGTACGTCCTGTCAACCTCACAGGGCTGTTCACCTCAGGGTGAGAAGGAGAGAGAGAGAGAGAGAGAGAGAGAGAGAGAGAGAGAGAGAGAGAGAGAGAGAGAGAGAGAGAGAGAGAGAGAGAGAGAGAGAGAGAGAGACAGACAGACAGACAGAGAGAGACAGACAGACAGACAGACAGACAGACAGACAGAGACAGAGACAGAGACAGAGAGACAGAGAGAGAGAGAGACAGAGAGACAGAGAGTGACAGACAGACACAGAGAGAGACAGGCAGACAGAGAGAAAGACAAAGACAGAGAGAAACAGAGAGAACTTGAACTCAAAAACTTTATTTTACAAAACCGGTCTAACAACTAGTCCTTGCTAAGCTAGTGAGGACTGACAGACGGACAGACAGAGAGACAGACAGACAGAGACAAACACTGACGTAGACAGAGAAAGGCTGCTCAAAAGAGAAACAACCCTCGATGGAACAAGTAACTTAAGACAATCAAAGGCAGGCATCAGGGGGTCGAGGGGACAGACAGCCAGGACTGGACCCAGAAATTACCGTCGCACCCAACCGTCAGACCGGAACCAGCACCGCCACTGACAGGATTTCTAATAATAATATCTAATAATTTTTATAAAGCACTATTCTCTAACCGGAGTTAAACTCAGTGCGCTGTACAAACATCTTATGACAAAAAACGCATTAACATACATTTCAACAATCAGAACCTTAAATATTGTAGTCTACCATTATTGTCTAAAACAATAATTTACACATCACACACACACGTACGCATGCACACACCCACACCCCCACCCACACAGAGTGACATGTACACACACAGAGTGACACACACACACACACACACACACACACACACACACACACACACACACACACACAGAGTGACACACACACACAGAGTGACACACACACACACAATGACACACACACACACACAGTGACACACACACACACACACACAGAGTCACATGTGCACACCAGTCACTGCTCGTCTACTCAGACACAACAATTAACAAATGATCGATACTCTCATCAACAACACCAGACTGAGTCTGACTCCCACTCTCCATTCCCTGACAGTGGCCTTCACCGCGCGCTTCAGCCAGCCCACCATCAACGTGGGCACTCACAACATCTTCCTCTTCGACACCATCGTCACCAACATCGGCGGCGGCTACAACGCTCACACCGGGCTCTTCACAGCGCCAGTGACCGGCGTCTACATTTTCTCCCTCAACCTCATGGGCACCAACGACCACGGTGAGCTCAACGTCGCCGTGGACAAGCACGGCTCGACTCTGGCCATTCTCTACACAGAGGGGAATAGCGACAGGTACGACCAAGGCTCCACGGAGGTCAGTACGCACCTGACCGCTGGGGAACAGGTGTGGGTGCGACACAACCAAGGGGACACCTACGTTGCTGGAACGTGGTGGACCGTCTTCACTGGCTACCTTCTCCAGGCCGACTGAGGGCGCCCGACTGTGAACCTCCTGTCACCTTCAGCGGCTCAGAGTCTACTTTATGCAAGCATTATATCACTGGTGCAGTTGTAAGTCACTGAATTCAAATTCACAGCCAACTTTCTGCTGGGAAAACCAAGGAGACACCCACACCAAAGGAACACAAAGGACTGTCGTCACTTGCTACCTTCAGCATCGAAACACAAAAAAAGGTTCAAACGAACGCTTATTTATTTTAACACGGATACACAGTATGCAAATTTTCAGGGAATCCCATAATTTAAATAATAGCAGTCATTCTGTTTCAGATTTTATTTTTATTTTTTACTTTCAGCATGCCGACTGATGACTCCCAAACCAGTGATGACACTAGACTTTTTTTTAAACCTGCGGGACATCTATAAGTTGATGAAAGTACTAGATTTTCTTTAAACCTGCGGGACTTCTATAAGGTGACGAAAGTGGTTCACGGAAACTGGTTCAGGTAACTGGTCAGATACACGGTTGCCTGTACTACTACTAGAGCTCTGCCAGCAAATACCTCACTCCTTCCCCGTCTAGAACACACACACACACACACACACATGCGCGTGCACACACACACATGCGCGTGCACACACACACACACGCATGTGCACACACACACACACACATGCGTGTGCACACACACACAAACACACACACACATGCACACACACACACACACACACACGCACACACACACACACACACACACACACAACATGCCGCATACACTCTTTCTCTCTCAGTGCTTTTTGTTTTTGTACTTTCATTGAGAACCTGTCAAACAAAATAACATCTGGTACATTTGACTGACTGCTGCTTTTTTACCCCGGTTTATGCTGATCTTAACCAGTAAAACACTGGAGATTATCAGTTAACCTAAAATCAGTTTTCATGGATCTTTGACAAGCACGTATCTCTGAGAACTCTAAATCAATGTCTCCGCTGTCTACCTTAATTCTCCAAGCATTACTGAGGAGATCTCTCTCTCTCTCTCTCGATATATATATATAAGTCAAGTTCACTGGCTACCATCTGCAGACTGGCCAATAATAATAATAATAATAATGTACATTTATCATGCGCTCATCAACGCCCTGAGCGCTCACTTGATACACATTAACCTAAATATCATATTCTATACACATGCAGAGCACAGGCCTACCAAAACAATTTACATAAAGAATAAAAAAATATTAAAAAATATGCACTACAAACACACACACTGACTGTAGCAGGCAGTTTAGAATTACAGTCTTGAATGACTGCCTGTTGCAGGTTAACACATATACTACTACTACTGCTACTAACTGGCAGATCTTTTACAGAGTGTAAACCTTTCGCAAACCAAACACTCAGTACACTGGCACACACCATTCATGCACATATACATACACGTAGACATACACACACATAATATATACGCAGAAATACACATAATCTACTGAGTTCCAGTGGCTGGTCCCTTACTACTCTTAGTGATCGACAGCAAAAAACAACAAATTCAGAGTCGTTCTGAATTATTAACAGCTGATCAAACCTTAATTCCATACCATCAGAGAATGCCTGTCGGGTAAAGCAGCTTTTAGTGTGCTGATGGAGGTGCCAAATGCAGACCATGAAAAAATTTGTTTGGGTTAAAACAGTGTGTGCTCGACTTCAAAAAGTACAAAAATTGCAGTGTCTCTGAAACAATAAACCAGGAGTGGATTTGTCATCTTTTTTCATGTGTGAGTGAACATGTGTGTGTGTGTGTGTGTGTGTGTGTGTGTGTGTGTGCGTGTGTGTGTACATGCATGTGTATATGTGTGTGTGTGTTCGTGCGCGTGTGCATGTGTGTGTGCATGCACACGTGTATAGTGAGTGTGTGTGTGTGTGTGTGTGTGTGTGCGCGCGTACACAGAAAGCACAATTACCTTTGACTTTATCATAACTTTTCTCTGGTAATTATTACCCACTAACAAAGTAAACTTATCTTTGACTTTATCATAACCTTTCACTGGAAAGCTGGGAGATAAAATCAAGCTACAAGACAACTTTCCACCCAAATAAAATCCCTTGACGTGCACATGGGTAACGTTTATCTCATACCACATTTGGCTTACAGAATGCCTGTATCACTGGGATACATGAGCATCAACTTCTGAAGTAACCCTCTTATCACCAGGAATATATTCTAACTGGCCAACTAACCAAGCTACAAGTGACATCCCATTCCTACAGAAAGCTGGGAAATAAAATCAAGCTACAAGACAAGTTTCCACCCAAATAAAACCCCTTGATGTGCACATGGGTAATGTTTATATCATACCTCTCATACCACGTTTGGCTTACAGAGTGCCTGTATCACTGGGCTACACGAGCACCAGATATTGAAATAACCCTCTTATCAGTAGTACAGAACTCAAAGATGTCAGTTTATCAAACATGAAACGAAAGGCTAAAAGCCAGCAAAGAGAAGGTACAGATTCAGATCACGCACAACGCAGACAGAGACAGCACTGATCACAATGTATTTGTAACTGTAGCGCCAAGCGGGTACTGCTGTTTCCCTTTTGAGTGTCAACTCTGAATACAACTGGCTTGAAAATGGCCCCAGCACCCCATGTTCTGTTTGCAATTTGCTTTGTGGGACTAATTTTTCTGGCCAGGAGGTGCCGACGACGTTGATGTTCAAGCTCTCCAGACCTTGGTCCAGCAGCAAGCGGCAACTATCACAAGTGTCAACGCCAAACTGACTGCACTGCAAAATGAAGTCGCCACGCTCCGCAACCTCAGCACTGACGCCATGGAACTGAAGGAGAGGGTTGCAACTTTATCCAGAGCAGGTTATCAAGAGTTTTGGATGCAATATTCATACCTTGTCCTACTTATCGCAATGAAATATCAAGAATGAACAGCATGCGTTTCCCCCGTAACAATTCCTTTATGCCACCAGCAAAACATTTAAAATTGTAATTTTTCATAAACAGTTGAAATTGTAATTTGTTATAAACAGTTAAAATTGTAATTTGTTATAAATGGTTAAAACTGTCATTTTTCATAAAGTTAAAATTGTAATTTGTTATAAATGGTTAAAATTGTCAGTTTTCATAAAATAATTGCCTCCATTAAATACACACTGGAGTCACGCAAAAGCACACTCTACATGATCTTTTAAATGTATTAAGTAAACAGAACATTAAAACTGCTCAGAAAATAAATATGAAACAGACAATATTTGCAGTTTATGTTTCTAACACACCTGTGACCTTGAAATAAAGCCAAGGTCATTAACCTGGAGTGACCTGGTAAAACCCAAGCAAGGCAATGATTATGCAGTTAGAAAGACCGTGACAATGTATTGTACGAGAGAAAAAGCCAGTGTTTAAGTTTTCGTCAAAACAGGAAACACCCCAATTATCTTCCTTGAATACATGCAAAGTAAAAACTAAACAACTTGCATAAAGTTTCAACCGAATCAGGTAAAAGCACAAAATGTCCCTATTAAAGCTGTTTCACATGCTGTGACCTTTATGGTCAGGGTGTCCGAGAAAAGCCCACAGTTAAAGCTTTTGACACCCCTGGACACGCAACAGGTCCCAGCCGGTCAGCCTACACTGATCTTAAGATAGAGACTCAAACTTTCTCTTGTGAGTCGAAAAGTGCTTGTGATCATGATCGGTGAAATCTCACACTTATCACTGTGTAATCTCACACCTCTTATGAATGGATGAATGAAAATTTATATATAGCGCATAAATCCTTGCGTGTTCACAGCGCCAGATACACACAGGGCAGACATGTAAGCTCTCGCAAGCTAAAAACGGCCAAAGGACGCTCATACCAAAAAATACAAACAGCCCCTACCCACCCACCCCTTCCCAAAAGTGAAACTATACATAGCAGATAAATGTAAAAAGATACACAGAGGTGCAAATAATTATTGTGGAGGTCTACCAGTCGCAGAAAACTCACGGCGCTGACCTGTACCACTGCTGTGCCTATGCTTTCAGCGGTCTTCACCGCCATGTTTTCCACTGACGACAGCAACAACGGCCTCGCCCTGAGCCCCCTACTCCACCCTGCAGTTTGACCGAGCCATCACCAACATCGGCAACGGCTACAACCCCCACACGGGGGTCTTCACCGCCCCCCTGGCTGGCGTCTACGCCTTCTCCCTGATTGTCACGGTGCCTCGCGCACACGGCCCGCTTAGGCTGAGCATCATGAAGCAAGGCGCCACCCTCGACAGAGTCTTTGCACCGGACACTGACAACCCTGAAGACCAAGGGTCCACCCTGGTGACCACCCAGCTGGCTGCTGGGGAGCAGGTGTGGGTGCAGCAGTACAGGGGCAACGCCGTGCGGGGGGGGCTACTGGACCGTCTTCACTGGCTACCTTCTGAAGGCGGAGTGAGGAGAGGGTTCGGTTCCGCGCCGGGGTCCAAGCCCTGGCCTCTATCCTCACCCGCTTTTGATCTGACCACTGTGTGGTCCTGTGTTGACTGGTTGAATAGAGAGTTCCGCATGGCGCTCTATGCCCCCCGCCTCTTTCCTCCCAGTCTTTCCATCTGACCTCCGTGTGGTACCGGCGGTGAAACTTCCGTGTTAAGCTCTACCCCCCAGTCTTTCCATCTGACCTCCGTGTGGTACCGTCTTGGCTGGTGGAATACAGGGTTCCGTGTTAAGCTCTATGCCCTCCGCCTCTTTCCTCCCAGTCTTTCCATCTGACCTCCGTGTGGTACCGTCTTGGCTGGTGGAATACAGGGTTCCGTGTTAAGCTCTATGCCCGCCTCTTTCCTCCCAGTCTTTCCATCTGACCTCCGTGTGGTACCGTCTTGGCTGGTGGAATACAGGGTTCCGTGTTAAGCTCTATGCCCCCCACCTCTTTCCTCCCAGTCTTTCCATCTGACCACCGTGTGGTACTGTCTTGACTGGTGGAATACAGGGTTCCGTGTTAAGCTCTATGCCCCCCATCTTTCCTCCCAGTCTTCCATCTGACCACCGTGTGGTACTTGGCTGGTGGAATACAGGGTTCCGTGTTAAGCTCTATGCCCCCCACCTCTTTCCTCCCAGTCTTTCCATCTGACCACCGTGTGGTACAGTCTTGGCTGGTGGAATACAGAGTTCCGTGTTAAGCTCTATGCCCCGTGCCTCTTTCCTCCCAGTCTTTCCATCTGACCTCCGTGTGGTACCGTCTTGGCTGGTGGAATACAGGGTTCCGTGTTAAGCTCTATGCCCCGCCTCTTTCCTCCCAGTCTTTCCATCTGACCACTGTGTGGTACCGTCTTGGCTGGTGGAATAGACGATCTTCAGAAATCCAGGGGGCTGCACTCGGTAAGAGACTTCGGGCATGGACCTGTATATATAGGTCCATGCCTGCGGGTGTAGCGCAGAATAGGCCACGCTTTTGTGGTCAGGGGTACAGTGAGCACGTGTGGGAAGATGACGGATACCCGTAAACAAAAGGCAGAAAAGGCATCAGAAATGCTGATCAAACGCTCACTGCTCGCGGGGAACGTGCAGATCGGATAGTAGGTTCCCCCAGCTGGTAGTCTAGCATAAATTATAACAGGTCCATGCCTGAAGACCTCAAAGTGTCGCAGATCGGCCCTTCTCCGCTGACACCTCCATTCAGGGGACTTCATTCTCCCGGAGTAACAAAACACTGTCAAATTATCTGCGCCTGTTATTTCCGGAAATCGTCTATTGAGGGTTCCGCACTGAGGTCCAAGCCCCGGCCTCTGCCCTCACAACCTTTTGATCTGACCACTGTGTGGTGCTGTGTTGACTGGTAACTTCTTGTGTACTGTCCGGATTAGACTATTGCAATTCTCTTCTCATGGGCACTCCCAACTCTGTAATTCAACCGATGCACAAAGTCCAAAATACTGCTGCACGCCTCATTCTCAGAGCACCGCGCCGTCAAAACTGCACACCTCTCCCACAGCAACTCCACTGGCTCCCAGTTTCTGATCGAATCAAATACGAAACTGCTTGCATGTGTTCCAATGCAGTCACAGGTTCTGCCCCCTCTTATCTTTTTGAGCTGCTACACCTTTACAGTCCTTCCCGCTCTCTCCGCTCTTTGTCAGACACATGCATGCTCAAACGCTTCAACCACAAAACCCATGGCTTTCGCACTTTTCACACTTTGGGCCCCACATCTGGAACAATCTCCCCCAAGACATCAGGCACTCTGCTACTCTCTCTTCCTTCAAAAGCAAACTCAAGACATTTCTCTTCTCAGAATATTTCAGCTAAGCAACATCAGTGAGTGAGTGAGTACATCAGTGAGTGAGTGTGTGTGCGTGCGTGTGTGCGTGTATGTGAGTGAGTGTGTGCATCTTTTGCATAGTTACGCTTGAACCCTTGTCTACATTATGTGCTAGCTTTTTCTTTTTTTCTTATATACATTTTTATTGCTGATAACATTTTCATCTCGATGTGCATTATACTATGCTTGTTCAGCGCTTTGAGCCGCTGGGTAGGCGCTTTACACATTTCCATTATTATTATTATTATTAATACAGGGTTCCATTCTGAGCTCTAAGCCCTACCTCTTTCCTCACAAGCTTTTGAGCACCACGTGGTACTGTGTTGACTGGCTGTATACAGGGTTCCATTCTGAGCTCTAAGCCCTACCTCTTTTCTCACAAGCTTTTGATTGGAGCACCACCTGGTATTGAGCTGACTGGCTGTATACAGGGTTCCATTCTGAGCTCTAAGCCCTACCTCTTTTCTCACAAGCTTTTGATCTCAGCGCCACGTGGTATTGAGCTGACTGGTTGTATACAGGGTTCCATTCTGAGCTCTAAGCCCTACCTCTTTCCTCACAAGCTTTTGATTGGAGCACCACCTGGTATTGAGTTGACTGGCTGTATACAAGGTTCCATTCTGAGCTCTAAGCCCTACCTCTTTTCTCACAAGCTTTTGAGCACCACGTGGTACTGTGTTGACTGGCTGTATACAGGGTTCCATTCTGAGCTCTAAGCCCTACCTCTTTCCTCACAAGCTTTTGAGCACCACGTGGTATGTGTTGACTGGCTGTCTACAGGGTTCCATTCTGAGCTCTAAGCCCTACCTCTTTTCTCACAAGCTTTTGATCTACAACGTGGTACTGAGCTGACTGGCTGTACTACAGGGTTCCATTCTGAGCTCTAAGCCCTACCTCTTTCCTCACAAGCTTTTGATCTCAGCACCACGTGGTATTGCGCTGACTGGTGGTCTACAGGGTTCCATTCTGAGCTCTAAGCCCTACCTCTTTTCTCACAAGCTTTTGATCTGAGCACCATGTGGTATTGCGCTGACTGGTGGTCTACAGGGTTCCATTCTGAGCTCTAAGCCCTACCTCTTTTCTCACAAGCTTTTGAGCACCACGTGGTATTGTGTTGACTGGCTGTATACAGGGTTCCATTCTGAGCTCTAAGCCCTACCTCTTTTCTCACAAGCTTTTGGTCTGGAGCACCACCTGGTGATGACTGGTGGAAGGCGTAATGATTTGCATCTGATTCAGCATTTAAATGATCGCGGTTTGCCTCATTTGATTTGCAGCTGGTCTCTCTCATCCTCAAGGACTGTGCGTCATCACCTGCTCTGAAGGTTTTGTTTGGAATCAGTCTGCCTTTCGCTCCATTGCCATGCATGCTTTAGCTTGTGAGGGAAACATCGCACCTGGGTTTTCAAGAGAAATATTAATCATGACGTTCTGACTGGCTGAAGTGTTTGGGTGATTCACAGCCTGAAACCTTGTATGTGTGCATGCATGCATGTGTCTGTGTATGCCTCTGCGTGTGCGTGTGTGTGTGCTGTGTGTGTGTGTGTGTGTGTGTGTGTGTGTGTGGTGTGTGTGTATGTGCATGCCTGTGTGTGTGTTTCTGTGTGTGTGTGTGTTTGTGTGGGGGTGGGTGCATGTGAGTGCGTATGTATGTTTCACGCATGTCCATAACACAGTTACACGCTCTCCATCTAATATATATCAAAAATTATACTGAACTCACAAAACTATCACATTTCTGGACCATAGCACAGTCCCAAATGTTCTGAGTTCCTGAAGAATTGCAGCTGTGTGCTTGTACTGTGCAAGATGGCATGATCAAACAGAAGAAAAAACGGTTGTGCGCAGAACTTTTAACCAAACAACCCACTGTCTAAACCGTCATCTTGCCAAGCATTTAAAGGAACCAGCCTTCTAAATACACATTTTGTCCAAGAAAGCAGCCTCTCACCAACAGAGAGAAGTGGTTAAAAAAAAAAACCTTAAAGGAATGAGCTCTCCGAAAACGTTTTGTCCAAAAAAGCCAGTCTTTCTCCAACAGACAGAAGAGATCAAAACAAAACCTTAAAGGAACTATCCTTTGCTGGCTAAATGTCTCGAGTGCCTGAAGCAGGTTAAAAGAACAGGATCCACTGTAAACATTTTGTGAATGAACATGCTGTTGATTTTAAACAGATTTTGTAAGGTGACTTTTTTGGACACCATCAATGCGACATATGTAAGAAGGGAGCAAATTCCAACCAACCAATGAGACAAAGGCAGACGGGCAACGCCCACCCACACTTGAACTCTACTCACCTGCCTCTCGTAGTGCTGGCACTTTCTAACACGCAGACCAAAACAACCCCCCCCCCCACCTCCAAAAAACAAAACAAAAACAACACCAAATAAGCAGACAAACTAACCAACCAACCAACGAGACAAAGACAGACAGACAGGCAACGCCCACCCACACTTGAACTCTACTCACCTGCCTCTCGTAGTGCTGGCACTTTCTAACACGCAGACCAAAACAACCCCCCCCCCCACCTCCAAAAAACAACAAAAACACACACCAAATAAGCAGACAAACTAACCAACCAACCAATGAGACAAAGACAGACAGACAGGCAACGCCCACCCACACCTGAACTCTACTCACCATCTCCACCTGCCTCTTATAAAGCCGACACTTTCTGACAAGCAGACCCCCCCCAAAAAAACAAAAACAACCCCAAAACCAACCAAATAGGCAGACAAATGAACCAACCAACCAACCGAGACAAAGACAGACAGGCAACGCACACCCACACCTAAACTCTACTCACCATCTCCATCTGCCTCTCGTACTGCCGGCACTGCGCCGCGTGCGTGGCCTGGTTCTGCTGCTCGCCCGCCCGGCAGCGCTCCACCTCCATCTGCAGCGACTTGACCTTCTGCCGCGCGGCCTTCAGCTCTTCCTCCAGGGCGGCGTTGTTGTGCTGCACCTTCGCCAGGAGGGCGCCGTTCTCCGACATCTCGTCATGCTTCTCTGCCAGCAGGGCTTCCAGCTGGCTGATGTTGGCCGACTTCTTCCACACCTGGTTTATACATGGGAAAAAGGTGTCTGGCACTGGTTTACAAGTGGGGAAAAAGGTGTCTGGCACTGGTTTATAAGTGGAAAAAAGGTGTCTGGCACAGGTTTGTAAATGGAAAAAGGTCTGGCACTGGTTTATAAAAGAAAAGAAAAAAGGTGTCTGGCACTGGTTCATAAATGGAAAAATGTGCCTGGCACTGGTTTATCAATAGAAAAAAGGTGTCTGGCACTGGTTTATAAATGGAGAAAATGTGTCTAGACGGCACTGGTTTATACATTTTTATGGAAATAAGGCGTCTGGCAATTAACATCTCCTGTGAGGAAGGAATAGATGTTGGTACCACATGAGTGAAGGCGGCATAAAGCCAGATAACTACTATGTATGTAGCTGCATCAACAAAGAAGTGAGCGAGAGTGAAAGTGTATAAACTGCAAAGGATGGACACACGTTCTTCCAAATAAAAGCCCCACACTGATGTGCTTTGCAACAAAACAAGCAAAAAACTGAGAAAACAAAACAAATCAGCCAGATTAAGAAGAAGGAACAGATGGGATGGAGCGCATATGGGCTTCCCTGAGCTCATACCTATATATACCATCCTGAGCTCAACTGTCCACTCACCTCCTTCTCCAATCGGGCAATAGCCTCACAGCGGCGGGCGACATCCTCCTGCAGTTCGATGATCTGGGCGTTGCGCTGTGAGAGGCGGGAGTCGAGGGTGAGGATGTGCGAGTCACGTGACTCGAGCTCCGTGATCTGCTGGCTGACCTGTCTGGCCAGGCTGGCCTTGTCCGCCTCCACCTTCCCCACCACCACCTCCAACTCCCGCGAATGCTCTTCACCTGCAACATCGTCAACAGGCGCATCTTGAGCTTGCTGCCCACCAAGACAAGCACTGCTACATCATCCTCAACAGATACATCATACAACATCATCAAATTTTGACATTGCTACATCATCAACAGATGCATCTTGAGCATGCTGCCCATTGACACAAACACTGTTACACCATCCTCAACAGATACATCTTGAGCTTGCTACAACATCATCAAATCTTGAGCTTGCTGCAACATCATCAACAGATGCATCTTGAGTGTTCCGCCCACTGACACACACTGTTACACCATCCTCAACAGATACATCCTGAGCTTGCTACAACATCATCAAATCTTGAGCTTGCTACAACATCATCAACAGATGCATCTTGAATGTTCTGTCCACTGACACACAGTTACATCATTCTCAACAGATACATCTTGAGCTTGCGACAACATCATCAAATCTTGAGCTTGCTACATCATCAACAGATGCATCTTGAGCTTGCTACAACATCATCAAATCTTGAGCCTGCTACAACATCATCAAATCTTGAGCTTGCTACAACATCATCAAATCTTGAGCTTGCTACAACATCATCAACAGATGCATCTTGAGTGTTCTGCCCACTGACACCCTGAGCTTGCTGCCACTGGCACAGTTACAACATTAGTGTTTTCTCAACATTTGTATACTTGCCTACCCCCCACCACCTCACCGCCACCTCTACCCAAGTTTTAGCTGGGGAATGCTAATAAACAAACAGTTGGGTGAACTTCAGGGTCTTTGCTGTGGAAGGCTAATAAACAAACAGTATGATTGGGTGAACATCTCGGTTTTAGCTAAGGAATGCTAACACACAAACATTATGATTGGGTGAACCTTTGGGTTTTAGCTAAGGAATGCTAACAGACAAACATTATCATTGGGTGAACCTCTGGGTTTTAGCTAAGGAATGCTAACAGACAAACACTATCATTGGGTGAACCTCTGGGTTTAAGCTAAGGAGTGCTAACAGACAAACACTATCATTAGGTGAACCTTAGGGTTTTATCTAATTAATGTTAACAGACAAACATTATCATTGGGTGAACCGCTGGGTTTTAGCTAAGGATTGCTAACAGACAAACATTATCATTGGGTGAACCTCTGGGTTTTAGCTAGGGAATGCTAACAGACAAACATTATCACTGGGTGAACCTCAGGGTTTTAGCTAAGGAATGCTAACAGACAAACATTATCACTGGATGAACCTCTGGGTTTTAGCTAGGGAATGCTAACAGACAAACATTATCACTGGGTGAACCTTTGGGTTTTAGCTAAGGAATGCTAACAGACAAACATTATCATTGGGTGAACCTCTCGGTTTTAGCTAAGGGATGCTAACAGACAAACACTATCACTGGGTGAACCTCTCGGTTTTAGCTAAGGAATGCTAACAAACAAACATTATCATTGGGTGAACCTCTGGGTTTTAGCTAAGGAATGCTAACAAACAAACATTATCATTGGTGAACCTCGGGTTTTAGCTAAGGAATGCTAACAGACAAACATTATCATTGGGTGAACCTCTGGGTTTTAGCTAAGGAATGCTAACAGACAAACATTATCACTGGGTGAACCTCTGGGTTTTAGCTAAGGAACACTAACAAACAGTATCACTGGGTGAACCTCAGGGTTTTAGCTATGGAACGCTAACAGACAAACAGTATCACTGGGTAAAACCTCTGGGTTTTAACTAATGAATGCAAACAGATAAACAAACATTATCACTGGGTGAACCTCTGGTTTTAGCTAAGGAATGCTAACAGAAAACATTATCATTGGGGTGAACCTCTATGGTTTTAGCTAAGGAATGCTAACAGACACAACATTATCATTGAGGTGAACCTCATGGCTTCTAGCTAAGGAATGCTAACAGACAAACATTATCATTAGGTGAACCTCAGGGTTCTTAGCTAAGGAATGCTAACAGACAAACTTATCATTAGGTGAACCTCAGGGATTTAGCTAAGGAACACTAACAAACAGTATCATGGGTGAACCTCAGGGTTTTAGCTATGGAACCTAACAGAACAATGTATCATGAACTGGTGATAAAGAGACCTTAATGGCTTTAACTATGAATGGGAATTAATAAGACCTTTAATGCTTTACTGAGGACTGTTAACAAACAGCATCAAAGTTTAATTTTTTTGAAAGAAGATGAATTAATAGAGACCTTTAATTGCCTTTTCCATGAGAATGGTGAGCTCCGCTCGCAGGTCTCTCAGGGCCTGCTGGTCCTCCTCCTGGTTAGTGAGGCGTGACCGCAGTCGCTTGACCTCCTCGTCCATCTCAAACAGCATGGCCCTGGGGTCAGGGGAAGCGGTCAGAAAGGTTATTTCCAGGTCAGCGGCAACGCCAGAGATAGCGCTAGACCTTTTTCGAACCGGTGTGACATCTATAAGGATGCTGCTAGACCTTTTTCAAACCGGTGTGACATCTATAAGGATGCTGCTAGACCTTTTTCAAACTGGTGTGACATCTATAAGGATGCTGCTAGACCTTTTTCAAACCGGTGTGACATCTATAAGGATGCTGCTAGACCTTTTTCAAACCGGTGTGACATCTATAAGGATGCAGCTAGACCTTTTTCAAACCGGTGTGACATCTATAAGGATGCTGCATTTTTCATAACTGGCTGCTGACCACTCTTAAGTGCTGCTAGACCTTTTTCAAACCGGTGTGACATCTATAAGGATGCAGCTAGACATTTTTCAAACCGGTGTGACATCTATAAGGATGCAGCTAGACATTTTTCAAACCACTATGACCTCTGTAAGGTGGCAAAAGTGGTTCACGGAAACCGGTCAGACATTCACAGTAACTGGTCTGATACACGGCCGTCTACACAAGTACTAGCGGTCTGCTAGTAAACATCCTGCTCCCTTCCCCGTCTGGAACACACACGCACACACACAGGCTCTCTCTGTGTTGCGTTTGTTTATTAACACTTTTTATTTACAAAATTATAACTTTTTAGAGGTGTTTTGAGAACTGGTCAAACAAAATAACAGCCAGTACGTCTGACCGATCGCTGATTTGTTTTCCGGTATATGTTCATGTTCACCCGTGAAACACCAGAAACAACCAGTTAACGCGAACCCTGAAAACTCTTAAGGCCATGATAAGAGAAAGAAGAAGCAATCCGAGTACGGGCATTCTAATTCACTGCTCACAAAAGACGGGTAGTCCTGAGACACGCTCCGGCAGTGGGGAACCAAGGACGAAGAAAAATACTCCCACCCCCCACCTCCTTCACGTGATTTCTGCTACCTTGGGAAAAGCGCTGGTTTCAGCAACTGTTGAATTTTACTGGTCAGCAGTAGGCTTTAAGTGGTTTGTACTCCCCCCCCCCCCCCCCCCCCCCAACAAAAAGCAGGGGGCATCCAAATCCCCAGAAACTGCCTGATGGGGCAAGTCATCAGCGTGCTGAGAGACCAGATGGCTGTATCGGACAATGGCCAAGGTCGTTCAAAGGCAGCCACCTCGTGGTCACAATTTGACTTCTTTGTGGTTCAAGCTGCGCATGCTGCATAAAAGCATAATCGGGCTCAAACAGGGTTATGCACCTTTTTTCTGCATCTTCCATTGCAATGTCAAGTGTGATCCCTACCCTGACCTCCGCCCCCTCCCCACCCCCCACTCCACCCCCCCCCTCCCCCCACTGTCTGCAGTGAAATCACTCGACTCCCTACCCCGGTGCACTCTTCCAACCGCCTCCCACCCGAGATCCGACAGGATGTTGCTGATGGTGGAGCCACACCTTTTTTCTGCATCTTCCACTGCAACGGATTACGCTTCCCCCCACTGTCTGCAGTGAAATCACTCGACTCCCTACCCCAGTGCAGTCTTCCAACCACCTCCCACCTGAGATCCGACAGGATGTTGCTGATGGTGGAGCCGTTGTTGTTGGTGTTGCCTTCAGCCGCCATGGCTCCCCGCGTCTCTCCGTGGCCGCGCGAGGGGCTGCGGCCCTTGCCCGAGTTGGAGTGCAGACTGGCCCCCAGGTGAATGCTGAAGTTGCCGCTATCATCAGCCAGCCCAGACTGAATGGAAACGAGGATAAAACAGACAGCTTGCTCTTAGGTGTCTGTCGTGTTCACGGAGAGATAGGCGCAGACAAAAGCTGACAGAAGATATTTTCACATTATCTGCACATGCACACGCGCGCGCACATGCACACACACACAAACACACACTCATATATATACGCATGAACACATGTACAACCATACACACACTATCTGCATGCACACACACACACACACACATATATATATATACACAATTAATTAGTCTCACATTGTCTGGGTTGCACTGATTGTTCCGGGATGTGTGCATGTTTGCCTGCACTGTGCTGTTGATGTTGGATTGTCTGGTGTATGCATGTTTCATGTACTGGTTCTGATGTCCATTCTTGTTTTGACTTGGGAAGTGCTTTGAGCCAGTCTAGTTGGATTAGGCGCTATATAAGAGTTACATAGTATTATTATTATTACATTGTCAATGATGGATCTCATTGAGACAGAGAGAGAGAGAAGAGAAGAGAGAGAGAAGAGAAGAGAGAGAGAGAGAGAGAGAGAGAGAGAGAGAGAGAGAGAGAGAGAGAGGTGTGTCTGGTTTCTTTCTGGCCAGAAACTTCAAAGTGTAAACAATCAACCGACTGATTGTGGCCATTCATTGAAAAACACACACCAGAGATAGGCTGCTAAACAGCCAGAATAAAAGCATCCAGAACTGAAGAGAGAGAAAAAATGAAGAAGAGGTTATTCAATACAGTGATAGGGGTGCAGATGGGGTGGGGAAGGGGCCTGAGTTAGAAACCAGCGCAATCCATTTCCCAGCCAAAGACTCTTCCTGCTTTGATGCCATTGTGATGGACCTCGGCTTCTTTCCCCAAGGGCCAGCTTGAATGGCATGAGACATTTGCAGGGATGATCAGATAGAAGCGACAGTTAAAGGTCACAGGTATACATCCAACATCAGATCATTTTTCTGCCAGTGACCAGTGCATTTTTCTGCCAGCTACAGCCGCTTTCAGCAGCAGCAAGCAGTGATTAACAAGGTAACGGAACCAAGAGATGGAATCATCATCAAATATTTCTCATTTTTTACTGTTGCTATCCAATCTGGCCAATATAAAAAAAAATTATTTTATTTTTTACTTTGGATCTATTCCTAAGCAAAGACCTAATGCATGATTGGCGAGCCGTACTGATAGTTTCTCTGTGACAGAAACAGACAGCTTGTTTTTAGGTTATTATGCAGCGCACTTATAAGAGTATTAAGACCGTGTACATTTTAAGGTTATCAATTAGATATCGTTTTTGTTTGGTTTTTGCTGTTTTTTTAAAATTTGTTGTTGTTGTTGTGGGGTTTTGTTTTGTGTGTGTGCATGCGTGCAGGTGTGCGCATTTGAGGGGGGGGGGGGGGGGGGGTGCTACTAGCTTAACATTTAAAGGAACTAGCCATCTTAAAATGCTTTGCCTAACAGGTCCAAGAGATTGAAAAAATGATTTTTTTCTTTCTTTCAGAAAGCCTCCTTTATTGACTGTTACACTCATTGTGTAATACAAGTTTTTGCAAGCATGGAAACAACAACAATAGCAATAAAGTGTCCATGCTCACAACCTAGCATGCACCATCTCTTACATGTCAGGCACTAAAATTGTGCACCCACATTACCAAGGGAATAAGACCAAAGAGCTGCATGTCGCCATCAGGAAGATGGGACACTTGGTGGTGTTTTGTACTGTCGTCAGGCCAGATGTGACATTTGACGGTGTTTTCCACAGTCGTTAGGTCAGATGGGACGCTTGGTGGTGTTTTTGACACTCGTGACGCCAGACGTGACACTTGACGGTGTTTTCGACAGTTGTTAGGTCAGATGCAACACTTGGTGGTGTTTTCAACACTCGTGACGCCAGACGTGACACTTGATGGTATTTTTGACAGCTGTTAGGTCAGATGTGACACTTGATGGTGTTTTCGACACTCGTGAGGCCAGATGGAACACTTGGTGGTGTTTTTGACAGTTGTTAGGTCATATGCGACAATTGGTGGTGTTTTCTACCATCATTAGGTCAGATGTGACAATTGGTGGTGTTTTCTACTATCATTAGGTCATATATGACAACTGGTGGTGTTTTCTACTGTCATTAGGTCAGATGCGACAACTGGTGGTGTTTTCTACCATCTTTAGGTCAGATGTGACAATTGGTGGTGTTTTCTACCATCTTTAGGTCAGATGCGACAATTGGTGGTGTTTTCTACCATCTTTAGGTCAGATGCAACAATTGGGGGTGTTTTCTACCATTATTAGGTCAGATGTGACAACTGGTGGTGTTTTCTACTGTCGTCAGGCCCGACATGACACTTCACGGTGTTTTCTACAGTTGTTAAGGCAGATGTGACACCTGACGGTATTTTTTTTACAGTTGTTAGGGAAGATGTAACACCTGGTGGAGTTTTTGACAGTGATTAGGCCAGATGCGACAATTGGTGATGTTTTTGACCGTCATTAGGGCAGATGTGACAATTGGTGGTGGGTTCAACCGTCATTAGGGCAGATGTGACAATTGGTGATGTTTTCTACCATTATTAGGTCAGATGCAACAACTGGAGGTGTTTTCTACTGTCATTAGGTCAGATGTGACACTTGGTGATGTTTTCTACCATTATTAGGTCAGATGCAACAATTGGAGGTGTTTTCTACTGTCATTAGGTCAGATGGACACTTGGTGATGTTTTCTACCATTATTAGGTCAGATGCAACAATTGGTGGTGTTTTCTACTGTCATTAGGTCAGATGAGACACTTGGTGATGTTTTCTACCATTATTAGGTCAGATGCAACAATTGGTGGTGTTTTCTACTGTCATTAGGTCAGATGTGACACTTGGTGATGTTTTCTACCATTATTAGGTCAGATGCAACAATTGGTGGTGTTTTCTACTGTCATTAGGTCAGATGTGACACTTGGTGATGTTTTCTACCATTAGGTCAGATGCAACAATTGGTGGTGTTTTCTACTGTCATTAGGTCAGATGTGACACTTGGTGATGTTTTCTACCATTATTAGGTCAGATGCAACAATTGGTGGTGTTTTCTACTGTCATTAGGTCAGATGCGACAATTGGTGATGTTTTCTACCATTATTAGGTCAGATGCAACAATTGGTGGTGTTTTCTACTGTCATTAGGTCAGATGCGACAATTGGTAGAATTTTCTACCGTCATCAGGCCCGACATGACACGTAACGGTGTTTTCTACAGTAGTTAGGGCAGATGTGACACCTGATGGTATTTTTTTACAGTTGTAAGGGAAGGTGTGGCACTAGGTGGTGTTTTTTACCATCATTAGGTCAGATGCGACAATTGGTGGTGTTTTCTACTGTCATTAAGGCAGATGTGACACTTGGTGACGTTTTCGACAATCGTTAGGGCAGCTGCAACACATGGTGGTGTTTTCAACAGTTGTTAAGGTAGATGTGACACTTGGTGGTGTTTAAGTGTTTTTTTAAATTTTGTTTTGTGTGTGTGTGTGTGCATGCATGCGTGTGCACATGCATGCTCATGCAAGTATATATGCGTGCGTGTGCGTGTGTGTGTGTGTGTGTGTGTGTGTGTGTGTGTGCATGTATTTGTGTGTGCATGCCTGTGTGTGTGTCCATAAATGCACCTGCAATGTGAATGCAAGTAAAAATCCATGCCTGCGTAAACGCAGGTAAAAATGCACACGTTTCAACGTTTTCTCCAGGCAGCACGCGCAATGGAAACAACTCCGCTGCTGTTGTTGCTCTGCCTGTTCCTCTGCAACGCTGTCGCAGGCCTCAAAAAGACCCCGCCACCAAAAGAAATCTCCCAAGCTGCAGCGAGTGGCCGTGCCATCGCCATCCTCAGAGAGAGGCGCTACCTCCGCTGCCCCGCTGCTCCGCCTAGGGCCAACGGCTCCGTCACCTTTACTGCCAAATCTCGGCTGGAGTGCGCAATTCGTTGCTCCCAGAGTCAGCGGTGTTACGGCACCACAATGTGTCCACAGGAAGGGGGTGACCGACTCGTGTGCGAGATGAGGAGCGACCTGCCCCAGGGTCAGTGCCCCCAGGTCAGCCAGCCTCTGGCAGGGTGCTACTTCGTACAGGAGGTCAGTAACGTACAATGTACCACTGCCACTGGTGCTAGCTAGTGAGTATGTAAGTAGGTGACAGACAGACGGTGGTCACTGATGAGCCACTCACGGTGAGGTCATGTAACGTAAACATTTTGGTTCCTAATGTCCGGTCAGCTTTGCTGGCCACACTTGGGTCAGCACAGCAAGCAAGTAGGTAAGTTGGTGTTTTACACCCAGTCAACCGGTACGGTTATATCAGGGCAACATAGCAAGCAAAGCCGACTTAAATTTTAACACAGGGACCAAGCAGGAGAATGGTCGTGGATGATGAGAAACTACATGATATATATATATCCAAATGCCTGAAAAACTGCACCTTTGTCTATGCGGGAGTTTATCCAAATGCCTGAAAAACTGCACCTTTGTCTATGCGGGAGTTTATCCAAATGCCTGAAAAACTGCACCTTTGTCTATGCGGGAGTTTATCCAAATGCCTGAAAAACTGCACCTGTCTATGCGGGAGTTTATCCAAATGCCTGAAAAACTGCACCTCTGTCTATGCGGGAGTTTATCCAAATGCCTGAAAAACTGCACCTCTGTCTATGCGGGAGTTTATACAAATGCCTGAAAAACTGCAACTCTGTCTATGTGGGAGTTTATCCAAATGCCTGAAAAACTGCACCTCTGTCTATGCAGGAGTTTATACAAATGCCTGAAAAACTGCACCTCTGTCTATGCAGGAGTTTATACAAATGTCTGAAAAACTGCACCTTTGTCTATGCGGGAGTTTATTCAAACTTGCTCGCCACTTATTTTCTTACTGTCTGCTTTATTGACCTCCATTTTGTTGTTTGTGATATTTCACTAATCCTTTGTGGGGAATTCGGTTCACCTTACCTGGGTAAGGCTGCAGCAGCTGCAAGAGCAGCGCCACCCATTCCTATCAGGGTGTGTTGTGTTCTTGTGTGTCCAGACTGGGATTCTTAGCAAGCACACGGATAATACTAATAATGGAAATTTGTAAAGCGCCTACCCTGCAGCTCGAAGCGCTGAACAAGCATAACACACATGATGTACATCGAGATGGAAAATGTTATCCAAAAAACCCCGATATCGACAAAGTTTCACGCATAACTATGCCAAATATGCACACACACACACACACACACCACACACACACACACACACACACACACACACCGCACAGATTGATAGGAGTGAAGGACAATGTGGCTTGACTGAATAAATATTATTCTGAGAAGAGAAATGTCTTGAGTTGGCTTGAGATACTGATGCATGTGGCTACTCAAAGGGCCTGTGTGAACACCTCAAGAGAGTCTGCACTGAAAGCTGACTCTGGGGGAAAGATCTGCTGCCGCATCGAGGAATCAAACTCGTATCAGTACTGCACCTGGCTTTTGGGTCTGATGCTCCATAGTAGTAATAAATAACAGTTCTACAGCACCGTACCAAACTGCTTGGGTCTAAAACACGCTCATACAATCCAACACGCATGCAAAAATACGTTATGATCAAGAGCCATGAAACATGGCCACACTAAAGGTTCAGACATGGACAAATACAAGAACATACCAACCACGGACACCCCAACAAAAGCATGAAACAACTGAGGATCACTGGAAGGTTTCAGAGAATGGATGGGGTGGGTTTTTAACTGTGATGAGGAGTATGTTTCATAGAGGCACACAGAGAAGGAAAGGTTGTTCCTAGCCATAATGCCTCGCATCTCACACCTTCCTATTTAACTCGCTGGTAAGGTATCTACATATCAGGCTACTCCGCTACTCTCTCTTCCTTCAAAAGCCAACTCAAGACATTTCTCTTCTCAGAATATTTCAGTTAAACCACATTGTCCTTCACTCTGATCAGTCTGTACAGTGTGTGTGTGTGTGTGTGTGTGTGTGTGTGTGTGTGTGTGTGTGTGTGTGTGTGTGTGTGTGTGTGTGTGTGTGTGTGTGTGTGCACCTCTAGCATAGTGTTTAAAAACCCTTGTCAATATCTTCTCTTTTTTTTTTAATAACATTTTCCATCTCGATGTACATTATGTGTGTATGCTTGTTCAGCTCTTTGAGCCACAGGGTAGGCGCTTTACAAATTTCCATTATTATTATTATAAGAGTATGTTGAATTACTCAAAACTGCTTCTTTTTCATGCATTTTTGGTTGAATGCTTGTCAAAGTTACTTGTCTGATATCACTGTGCTGTGAACAGACATCAAAGAAAACATTGATTTGATTGGTTGCATACAGGAAGAAGGACTGACAACAGCGCCACCAATGACAACACGAGCAAACGAAGAAAAGACAAAGGCAACAGCTGGTCCCGACACAACCACCACCCAGCTGCTGTGTCAAAACGGCGGAAAACAAGTGAATGGAAGTCAGTGTCAATGTCCTCTGCCTTACGCTGGCAAGACCTGCCAACGCTACATGAGGGGTAAGCAACTGGATATCAGGACTCTGTCCCCAGTCTGTTTCCTTTGAATGCAGTCGCTTGTCAAGGAAACAGAATCCACCAAAAGACAACATACCAAATGCTACCCCCAGGTCAGCCAGCTACCCCCTTCTGCTCCTCCCCCCCCCCCACCCCACCCCCACTCCCCCTAGCCCTCCTTTCCATCTAGAACTCAGGAGCACACACACACACATGCACGCCCCCCGCGCATACATGTGTGTGGTCCCCCCCCCCACACATACACACAGTGCATGCGCACACCACACACACACACCCGTCCCCACACACCACCCCCCCCCCACACACACACACACCAGCAGACAAGTTTTAAAAGAACAAAATTCCTGAAGTACTGACGTGTTCTCTGCCATTAAAGCAGCGGCGTTTAAACTTTTGTGGATTTGCAGGCTCGCTTCAACTTGCTGATGCTCAGCCTTCAACTTTTGTACACATACCGATGCTCAACTTTCGGTGGTCGTTCACTCGCTTACAGCACTGCTCTGACCGTCTGGAACTTGCTGCAGGCACGCTCATGTTCAACTTTAAGCGGACATTCACTCCCTTACAGCACTGCTCCGACCGTCTGGAACTTGCTGCTGCCTGTGAGGAGCTTCACCCTCCTCCCTCCAAACTTTCAAATCTCAACTAATTTTGACTATACAGTACAGTACAACACGATTACTGCTGCCTGTCTCATACCCTTTGTATATAATGTGTGTGCACGTGTGTGTGCGTGTGCATGGGTGCAGCATGGAGTGAGAGACTGAATCATTTGCTACTGATTAGTGATTTGCTCACAAGTCCAAAGATATCGTTATGCTAACCAGCGGCAACAGAAGCACTTCTGCACGGACCTCGCTCATTTTACTTTCAGACTGCAGTGAGGGGTTTGACCAGGGGTACAACAACAAGAGCTTCAATGGTGAATACCTCATCCAGCCCGTAACCTCACCCACTCCCTTCATGGTTTGTATGCCCCCAAAATAGCTCTGCGACAGGATCCAAACACACAAAAGGTTAAAATGAACACTATTTATGAGGACAAAACACAGCATGCCAATTTTGGGGGTAATCCCCTTCGCTAAGCTAAAAAATGACACTTAAGCAACAATTGCCTGGTGAAAGATGAGATGTAGAACTAGGACACTTAAGCAACAGCTGCATGGTGAAAGATGAGATGTAGAACTAGGACACCTAAGCAACAGCTGCATGGTAAAAAATGAGATGCAGAACTAGGACACTTAAGCAAACGCTGCATTGTGAAAGATGAGACGTAGAACTAGGACACTTAAGCAACAGTTGCATGGTGAAAGATGAGATGTAGAACTAGGACACTTAAGCAACAGTTGCATGGTGAAAGATGAGATGCAGAACTAGGACACTTAAGCAACAGCTGCATGGTGAAAGATGAGATGCAGAACTAGGACACTTAAGCAAACGCTGCATTGTGAAAGATGAGATGTAGAGCTAGGACACTTAAGCAACAGCTGCATGGTGAAAGATGAGATGCAGAACTAGGACACTTAAGCAAAGCTGCATTGTGAAAGATGAGATGTAGAACTAGGACACTTAAGCAACAGCTTGCATGGTGAAAGATGAGATGCAGAACTAGGACACTTAAGCAACAGCTGCATGGTGAAAGATGAGATGCAGAACTAGGACACTTAAGCAACAGTTGCCTGGTGAAAGATGAGATGTAGAACTAGGACACTTAAGCAACGCTGCTTTGGTGAAAGATGAGATGTAGAACTAGGACACTTAAGCAAACAGTGCTGGTGAAAGATGAGATGTAGAACTAGGACACTTAAGCAACAGCTGCATGGTGAAAGATGAGATGCAGAACTAGGACACTTAAGCAACAGTTGCATGGTGAAAGATGAGATGTAGAACTAGGACACTTAAGCAAACGCTGCATTGTGAAAGATGAGATGCAGAACTAGGACACATAAGCAACAGTTGCCTGGTGAAAGATGAGATGTAGAACTAGGACACTTAAGCAACAGCTGCATGGTAAAAAATGAGATGCAGAACTAGGACACTTAAGCAAACGCTGCATTGTGAAAGATGAGACGTAGAACTAGGACACTTAAGCAACAGTTGCATGGTGAAAGATGAGATGTAGAACTAGGACACTTAAGCAACAGTTGCATGGTGAAAGATGAGATGTAGAGCTAGGACACTTAAGCAACAGCTGCATGGTGAAAGATGAGATGCAGAACTCGGACACTTAAGCAACAGTTGCATGGTGAAAGATGAGATGTAGAACTAGGACACTTAAGCAACAGCTGCATTGTGAAATATGAGATGTAGAACTAGGACACTTAAGCAACAGAGACTCCAGCCTTGTTCATGACACCCCAGAAACCCACAGCCAAACAGAACATGGCCGCACTCCTGTCTGTGTTTTCACAACTTTCAAATGTTGATATTTGAGAAACTAGTCCATAAATCGACTGCAAAACTGCACTCCCTTCCTGTTGACATGGCCCATGAGGCTTTGTCGCATGTGGCCCCCGTTAATTTGCCCAAAGTGGGGGACAGTGGATGCAGAAATTAAGGTCCCGTCTGTTGAGAACCCAGAGCTGACAAATGTTCTCCCTTTAAATAATAATAATAACTCTTATATATATAGCACTATACCCATACAAATTTACAAGCTTGTGGCACTGTCCTGAATCCTGAAGCAGGTCAGAACATAGCCACGCATGTAACGCCCACTGCCAGGAACTTCTTCCCTGTCTTTATTTCAACTTTCCCGGTCCATCCACTTTCATTTTTTCCAGATCCTCTTCCTACTTTTTAACTGCCTTGATTTTGGCTGATGCAGTTTCCTGATTGTGCATTTGATTTTAACAAGTGATAGCCCAGACAAAGATGCAAGGTGTTTTTACATGCTGCCCACAGCAAGCATCACTGGTACCATTTCCGTTTTGACTTGGTTTGGTGTGACTTTTCCCCTGTACGCATGTGGCATGACTCTTCCCCTGTGTGTGTGTGGCGTGACTTTTCCCCTGTGGGCATGTGGCGTGACTTTTTCCCTGTGTGTGTGTGGCGTGACTTTTCCCCTGTGTGCATGTGGCGTGACTTTTTCCCTGTGTGCATGTGGCGTGACTTTTTCCCTGTGTGTGTGTGGCGTGACTTTTCCCCTGTGTGCATGTGACGTGACTTTTTCCCTGTGTGCGTGTGGCGTGACTATTCCCCCATGTGCATGTGGCGTGATTTTTCCCTGTGTGTGTGCCTTTGTTTCAAAGAGACTGCCCCAGCATGACCATGAGCATGGCTGTCCCACTGATGTTTGGATGATAAATAGATAGTTTTTTAACGTCCAGAACACGCCTTAAAATTCCTTCAAATGGAATAATGAAGCCTTTTTCCTGAAAGCTGTCAGCAGCTATTGGAGAGTACCCTCTTTGATGCTCCTCAAAAACGGTACTTTGCTACCGTAGCAAAGTGCCAGAGATCATTCCTTAGGACAACAAAGATGGGTACAAACTGTTGTACCTTGTCTTGTTCCACTCCGCCTATCTTTTGTGTGTGTGCATGTATTGTAATGGCACTGACTTCAAGTCATCATCATCATCATTGTTTCCCACTGCAGGTGACATGCATCTTTCTGTGGGGGGGCATAACCTACCCCTTTCACCGAAAATACTCCCCCTCCGATCCCTGGTCTACCAAAAGCTGGACAGAGGTCAAATACGGCTTCGGCACCAGCCCCACCAGCATCCCGGACAAAGAGAACTTCTTCATCGGCCTGGACAGACTGCACGAGCTCGTCAGCCAGGCACCGTACACCAACCACATCTTCTCCATCTACAACGGCAACCAACTCGCAAGTGCGTTTTACAAAAACTTCACCATTGGCCCCGAGTCCTCGGGCTATGAGCTGAAGTATTCCGACTTCTTCTGGCGAGACAACCCTTCAGATGACGGGCTGATGGTCAATGTCCGCCCCATCCTGTTCAGCACCATGGACCAAAACATAAATGGCTGTGCAGTTTTGAGAGGATCCGCGGGATGGTACGGCTCTGGGGACTGCAAGGGCTTCAGCATGTTTGCCGATCCCATGCTGTGGCCGGTCAACAATGTGCGCTGGCCTGTTGACACCATGCGGTTCAAACTATCCCGTTGGTCAAAGTTCTATGCAAAATGACCGTTTAACTCACGCCCAGTGATGAGACAAGCGCAACGGAACTGTCTCCAGGACTATCCCGTCAGCCAAAGTTATGTACGGACTGACTGTAACTTACATCATATGATAAGTGCAAGACAAGAGTCTCTAGGACTAACTAATCCCTTCCGGGCACTTTTATGGAAATTAATCCAATGCCAAACACATAATCTAGCAAACAATGATGCCAGCAAGGGATGTTTCTTGACCACAGTGATGTGATGAGAATCAGGAACACACCATTAGTCAAAATCAAGAATACCCTAGCTGCTTTTAACCTTTTCAGTGTCTGCCGACCGAATAATATTATTAATTTGATTCAGTCCAGCACAGTGCATATGTACTTTCAATGTTCTGCTGATCATGGTATTGCTTGAAAGATAAGTGAATAAACTGCTGAAGCCAGCAGCTGAAAATGTTGTTGTTGACTGCTTTTATATAGCACCATGCTCTGCTCTCGAGCAGACTCAATGCGCTCGCATGTGGTTCTACACGAGTGAGTAACTTTTTTTTCAATGGTGCCACATGAAACTACTGCCATCTCGGCGCGTTCGGTTTACACTATACAACCATGCACCACGTCACTTCAGGCAAATCTAAATACTAAGGTGCACGCGTGTTTAGCTGCAACCTGCCACCTGCACTTTTGGCAGAATGATTGGGATCTTTTACGTGCTACAGCGGTAACACAGGGGTGGAACGGATACCGAAATAAGAGTCCGCACAGAAAAGTTGACCCGGGAGAAGAAAATTCTCCTGCCACTCCTGCAGGGATTCAAATCCACAACTTTTCAATCAGGAGCACGGCACTCTAACCGCTGAGCTATCCCCGCTCCCCAAAGGTCCGTCCCCAGACAGGCTGAGCAAGGCACCTACCAGCAGAGAGGCCTGGTGCGCCATTCGTTGCCGGCGCAGCTGGTCCGTCATCTCCTCCAGCTGACTCAGCATGTCACGATCCTCCTCAACTTCGGAGCGCAGTGCTGCGTTCTCCTCCCGCAGCATGCTGATCTGTAGACCCTCCTCCTCCAGTTTGTCTGCGGACGCCGGAAAACCACGAAACGCACAGGTGTGAATCATGGGGTCGCTTTTCACTGAACGATGAAAACTGAAAGTTCTAGTGAACATTAACCCTCCCCCCACCCCCCACCCCAAAAAAATCCACCATCATATTGTCAGTTTGTTCACATTCAAAGCAGGAGGAGGGATAGGGGGGTGGGGGGGGGGGGGGGGGGGGGGAGGGGGGAGATGAAAAACAAAACAAAAAAACTTGGGCAATATCCACTTTTAGCCCTGTCAGTTCACTGTCCTCAAATGGTTTGAGGATGCATGTGTGCGTGTCGCTGTCCTCAAATGGTTTGAGGATGCGTGTGTGCGTGTAGCACTGGTATAGTACAGAATGAACTGATGTGGATATGCCAACATACTGCATACTTCAAATTCATTCCATCCACACACACACACACACACATTCTCATACCATTTGAGGACCGTGAACCGACAGGGCTAAAAGTGGACATTGCCAAAACTTCCTTTCTGTCTATTTATAAATGAACACTTGTGGAGCACATCGCCTCCAGATGAGCCCAAAGTGCTTAAAAATGGCTGCGACAGCGCTGCTCTCGGCTTCTGAGCAGACCCACTGCTTTCTAGTCACATGCAACGCTGAATCAGTGACTAGCTTCACGTAGCACATTCTGAATATCCGCCAAAGTGATTACAGCATTTAGCTTTGAATAAAGTGACGATGTAAACTGGTGCACCATACAACCATGCACCAGTTTACGGTGTCACTTTATTCCAAGCCAAATACAAAGGGTGCATGTGTGTTTAGCTGTAACCTGCCACCTGCACTTTTGGCAGAATGAAGAGGATCTTTTACGTGCTACTGCGGTAACAGGGGGGGTGGAACGGGTACCGAAATAAGAGTCAGCACAGGCCGTGCCTAACCCAGGTAATGCGACCCAAATTTCCTGCCAGGTACAAAATAAAATATTTAAAAAAACAAATAATTGTAGACAGCTGTCACCCTTGAATGGCAGACACCAGCAACAAAGAAACTGCAGCACTGGCAGCATTATTATTATTATTATCCAGCTGGAGCTTGGACGAGAGAATGAAAGCTGTCACGTTACCATTCATGAGATAACGAAAGTGATGACGCGAAGAAAGAAAGAAAAATTGCATTCAAAGCATAGCGTCAGTTTATTAGATCAAAAATTTGTACGTCGCACGCGGGTTCCGGTAGCAGGCTTGGCTTACCAAGAATGCATGCTAATTATATGATACACGATTTCCTTCAGCTGACAGATGGCTCGTCGGAACCAGAGTAGAACGGAGCGGGTTTTAGACCTACACCACAGATTCCGAGGTTTGATGGTGATACTGACGGTCTGTCGTTTCCAATAGCGACTGACCATACATCTTGTAGTCACGCAAACATGCTCAAATGCGGATCATGGCTTAATTCAGGCAAGGTCCATCCCTTGGCATTAAGGTTCAAAGGCAAAAGGTTCAAAGGACAGCAAAGACAAAAACTGCCCCAGGGCAACAAGACACAGGGTCAATGGCAGCGAGGCAAGAACTGCCCCCGGGCAACAAGACACAGGGATCAATGGCAGCGAGGCAAGAACTGCCCCGAGGCAACAAGACACAGGGATCAATGGCAGCGAGGCAAGAACAGCCCCGAGGCAACAAGACACAGGGATCAATGGCAGCGAGGCAAGAACTGCCCCAGGGCAACAAGACACAGGGATCAATAGCAGCGAGGCAAGAACTGCCCCAGGGCAACAAGACACAGGGATCAATGGCAGCGAGGCAAGAACTGCCCCGAGGAAAGAAGACACAGGGATCAATGGCAGCGAGGCAAGAACTGCCCCGAGGCAACAAGACACAGGGATCAATGGCAGCGAGGCAAGAACTGCCCCGAGGCAACAAGACACAGGGATCAATGGCAGCGAGGCAAGAACTGCCCCGAGGCAACAAGACACAGGGATCAATGGCAGCGAGGCAAGAACTGCCCCGAGGCAACAAGACACAGGGATCAATGGCAGGAGGCAAGAACTGCCCCAGGCAACAAGACAACAGGGATCAATGGCAGCGAGGCAAGAACTGCCCCAGGCAACAAGACACAGGGATCAATGGCAGCGAGGCAAGAACTGCCCCAGGGCAACAAGACACAGGGATCAATGGCAGCGAGGCAAGAACTGCCCCGAGGCAACAAGACACAGGGATCAATGGCAGCGAGGCAATAACTGCCCCAGGGCAACAAGACACAGGGATCGATGGCAGCGAGGCTGAGTCTCTTTGTAGGGCCTGATCAAAGACTAGGACCCAATCACTGTGGTGAAGAAGAAGAAAGAGTTTGCAATGGGAAACCTCTCAGACCAAATCAATATGTTTTCTAAACAATCTTTGAAATGGGAAACCTCTGAGACAAATCAAATTTTCTCTCTAAACAATCTGATTAAATTGTAGCCTGACCCCCCACTCAGCTGAGGACATTCAGAATTGTTTCTTTCAAACAAAAAGCGGTACCAAAAGAACAGAAGCACAAGGAATAAATGTGTCACAGATCACTTATCGCACACATAATTTTATTTCAGGGTCTGAGGGTTCCAGCAAACGCAGCACGAAGCAGACTATTACTGAAAGCTGTAGATTAAAACTGTTAAGATAATCTTTGCAAGCATCACAACAACAACAACAACAACAACAACAAAAGGAAGCTACAGCACTGCTGGTTCTTCTACTACCAAGTGTCATTCAAATGAGAATAAAAACGTTCTGGTCTTGAGCGTCCGAGTGTCTTAAAAAGAGCAGATTGCTGCTGGATTTGCTAATCTTGTGCTAATATTTTCGCAAACTACTGGATTTATTTGCACCCTTCTTCCTCCCTCAAGTGACTGAGTGAGTACACAAGTCATTGTGTGTGTGTGTGTGTGTGTGAGGGGTGGGGGAGAGGGGGGTGGGGGGGGGGGTATGTGAATGTGTATGTGCATGCACATGCATGTGTGTGTGTGTGTGAGGGGTAGGGGGAGGGGGTGGGGGGGGGAGGTGAATGTGTGTGTGTATGTGCATGCACATGCATGTGTGTGTGTGTGTGTGTGTGAGGGGTAGGGGGAGGGGGTGGGGGGAGGTGAATGTGTGTGTGTGTGTATGTGCATGCACATGCATGTGTGTGTGTGAGGGGTAGGGGAGGGTGGGGGGGGGGGAGGTGAATGTGTGTGTGTATGTGCATGCACATGCATGTGTGTGTGTGTGTGTGTGTGTGTGTGTGTATGTGCATGCACATGCATGTGTGTGGTGAGGGGTAGGGGGAGGGGGTGGGGGGAGGTGAATGTGTGTGTGTGTATGTGCATGCACATGCATGTGTGTGTGTATGTGCATGCACATGCATGTGTGTGGTGAGGGGTAGGGGGAGGGGTGGGGGGGAGGTGAATGTGTGTGTGTATGTGCATGCACATGCATGTGTGTGTGTGTGTGTGTGTGTGTGTGTGTGTGTGTGTGTGTGAGGGGTAGGGGGAGGGGGTGGGGGAGGTGAATGTGTGTGTGTGTGTATGTGCATGCACATGCATGTGTGTGTGTGTGTGTGTGAGGGGTGGGGGGGGGGGGGGGAGGTGAATGTGTGTGTGTGTGTGTGAGGGGTAGAGGGAGGGGGTGGGGGGAGGTGAATGTGTGTGTGTGTATGTGCATGCACATGCAGTGTGTGTGTGTGTGTGTGTGTGTGGGGTAGGGGGTAGGGGGGGTGGGGGGGAGGTGAATGTGTGTGTGTGTGTGTGTGTATGTGCATGCACATGATGTGTGAGTGTGTGAGGGTAGGGGAGGGGGTGGGGGGGATGTGAATGTGTGTGTTTGTGTATGTGCATGCACATGCATGTGTGTGTGTGTGTGTGTGGTGTGTGTGAAGGGTGGGGGGAGGTGAATGTGTGTGTGTGTGTATGTGCATGCACATGCATGTAGGGGGGTGGGGGGGAGGTGAATGTGTGTGTGTATGTGCATGCACATGCATGTGTGTGTGTGGTGTGTGTGTGTGTGAGAGAGAGAGAGAGAGAGAGAGAGAGAGAGAGAGAGAGAGAGAGAGAGAGAGAGAGAGAGAGAGAGAGAGAGAGAGAGAGAGAGAGAGAGAGAGGCGAAGAGAGAGAGAGAGAGAGAGAGAGAGAGAGAGAGAGAGAGAGAGAGAGAGAGAGAGAGAGAGAGAGAGAGAGTGCATGCTTGTGTCTGTGCATGTGAGCGTGTATGCGTGCATGTGTGTGCATGTGTATGGGTGGGGGTGAAGGGGTGTTTGTGTGCATGTGCATGTATGTGTGCGTGTATGTGTCTGTGTGTGGGTGTGGGTGATAGCAAGTGACTTCAAGCAAATGACAGATGTGTCTATGCATCAGTCTGCATGTATCTACACATGCAGAGAGACATCTAAAAATACTGGATGCTTACGGAATCGTGTTGTGAGCTTGGCCAACTGCCTGCGAAGGTCAAGGTTCTGAGCCTCCATATCATTCTTGGTCTCCTGCTCCATGGCGCTGCGTGCCTGTAGACGTCTGGCAAGACAACGTGACAAACGTTTCTGGTAAGGCAACACGACAACAAACACTTTTCATACAGATCATGACATTCATGTCATTCTTGGTCTTCTGCTCCATGGCGCTGTGAGCCTGTAGACGTCTGGCGGACAACGTGACAGACGTTTCCAGTAAGGCAACACGACAACAAACATTTTTCATACAGATCATGACATTGGCAGCATGATTTGAGCCAGTTCAGTTAACAGTCCTGCTGTGGAGAACAGACACTTTTTTTTCTTTTAGCAGCTGAAATTAAAAGGGCAAAACAAATTAGGATCTGCCAAGATTTTTTTCTTTTTTTAAAGAAAAATGGTTCCACATTGTTGTGATGCTTGATTGCAATAGGTGGAGAGAAAAAAAGAAGAAGAAAAAAAGAAGAAAAAAGCTAAGGTCCCACAAAGATTTGAACTGGGATCGTTGGCATGTGAGTCCAGAACGATAACCGTTACAAGCAGGGACACAGTTAAGCTTACAGCACCCTCCCTTCACTTGACACAGGGACTCGCTCATTCATTTCACACACACGCAGTTCATCATTTGATCCCTTCAATAATCCTGAGCGTTACTGTGCAGATTAGCTCTTGAGGTGCTACCCATGCTAACTGCTATAGCCACAAGCTATCCTCATGTCCCAAGGAATCCTCACTCCACAGTTCATCGCAATCGGTTCCGTGGGCCAAGCACCAAGGCATGGTGTTAACACACACGCACGCACGCACGCACACAGATTCTACTTTAATAATAAGACTATCATTTGTTTTTCACTCAGATACTACCTAGTGTTAGTGAACAAATGAAAGGATGAGAGGAAGCCTACATGGAAGGGGGGGGGGGGGGGAGGCGTTGCATTGAATGAAAGGACAAACTGAACATAGAAGAAGCATACATTGAAGGCGTTGTGGGGCAGCGGGGTGAGGAAAGGGGGGGGGGCATGAGGGGGGAGGGGGAGCATACGGTGGAAGATGGGAGTGTTAGGAGTAAGAGGGTTGATAAGGGGGGGAGGGGGGCAGGGAAGGAACATCTGTGAGTGTCCTGCAGCATCTTGGAAACCTGCATGAAGGGGTGGTGGTATGGAGGGGGGCATAAGGGGAAGATAGGGGTTTAGGATAAGGGGGTTGATAAGGGTGGGGTGGTGGGGGGGGGGGGGGGGGCTGGAAATGGACATCTGTGGGAGTCCTGCAGTATCTTGGAAACCTGCATCAAAGGGGTGGTGGGATGACGAGGAAAGGGGAGGGTGAAGAGGGGGGGGGGGTGCAGGGTGATAATGGAGGGGGGCATAAGATGGAAATGGAGTGTCTGATATTGGATAACGTGATAAAGGGGGTGGGGGAGGGGGGGGGGGGGGGGCAGGAAAGGAATATCTGTGAGTGTCCTGCAGTATCTTGGAAACCTGTATCAAAGGTGGGAGGGGCGGGATGGGAGGGGGTGTTAATGGAAGGGGCATAAGAGGGAGGATGGGAGTGTTAAGAGTAAGGGGGTTGATAAAGATGGGGTGGGGCAGGGGTGGGGGTAGGGGGGGGGGGGGGGGGCGAGGAAAGGAACATCTGCGGGTGTCCTGCAGTATCTTGGAAGCATGCATCGAAGGGGCTGTGGGACAGCAGGGTGGGAAAGGGGAAGGTGGAGGAGGGGGTGTGGGAGGACACTGGGTGGGGTGGGGGGAGCATAAGATGGAAGATGGGATGTGGAGTAAGGTTGATAAGGGGGGGGGGGGGGGGGTGGAAAGGACATTGTGAGTATCCTGCAGTAGGATCCTGGAAACATGCATCGAAGGGGTGGTGGGATGGTGGGTGCGGAAGGGGACTGAGGGGGGACTGAGGGTAACAGGCTAGGGGGGGGGGGGGGGTGGGGGGGGTGAGCGTAACATGGAAGATGGGAACGTTAGAAGTAAGGGGGTCGATAAAGAAGGGGGTGGTGGTAGGAAAGGGACATCTGTGAGTGTCCTGCAGTGTCTGGGAGCAAAGCGTAGGCAGGCAGCCATGAGCGCTACTCACTCAATCTCCTCCTCATGAGCAGTGACTGTGCTTTGCAGCGAGTCCACTCGCTGCAGCAACTCGTCCCTCTCTGCGTTGGTGTGAGCCAGGCTGTCACGTAGGTGGTCCTCGCTTTCTTCCAGCTGTGCAAACACCAGCATACTGATGGTAGTACACACGCATGCATCAACACACAAACACATACATCAACTCATCACACACACACACATGCATCAGCACATACACACACACATGCATCAACACATCACACACACGCATCAACACATGCACACACACATGCATCAACACACACACACATCAACACACACACACATGCAACAACACACAAAGGGATTGATTGGCATTGGTTGGCATTCACACAGACCACATGCACACACATCCACAAGCACCCACACAATATACATTCACTTATACACAATGTGCACATGTATACTGTCAAACACACACTCATACATGCACACACACACACACACACACACACACACACACACACACACACACACACACACACTATCAAAATGTATATTCAAGCACACACTGTATACTCATACACATGTATACTGTCACACACACTCGCAGAGAATCACTCAACACATACTACCAACTGATACACTCACACCCATATATGCATGTACATGTAAATCCAGAGTGACACACACACACATACCCACATGCACACACAGTCAGTAGTCACACAAACACGCACGCATGCATGCACAGACACACAGACACACAGTGACTCCAACACACAAACACACCCACCCACCCATCAACACTTACTGCCTTCATGCATTCATGGCTGCACCACACAGTCACACAAACACGCATGCATGCACGCACGCACACACACACATACACACTGTAACCCATATACACGCACAAACACTCACCCACCCATCAACACTTACTGCCTTCATGCATTCATGGCTGCACCACACAGTCACACAAACACGCATGCATGCACGCACGCACACACACACTGTAACCCATATACACGCACAAACACTCACCCACCCATCAACACTTACTGCCTTCATGCGTTCATGGCTGCGCCGCTGGAAGTCCTCCAAAGAAGTCTGGGCTTCCAGAAAGTTTTGAACTGCTTCATCCCGCTGGGCCTCCACACTGAAACAGGCAATGCAATATTCTCATCTCTGCATGTCCTTAACCTGGGCCTCCACATTGAAACAGGCAACGCAATATTCTATCTCTGCATGTCCTTAACCTGGGCCTCCACATTGAAACAGGCAACGCAATATTCTATCTCTGCATGTCCTCAATCTGGGCCTCCACACTGAAACAGGCAACATAATATTCCACCTCTGCATGTCCTCAATCTGGGCCTCCACAGTGAAACAGGCAACGCAATATTCTATCTCTGCATGTCCTCAATCTGGGCCTCCAAAGTGAAACAGGCAACGCAATATTCTATCTCTGCATGTCCTCAATCTGGGCCTCCACAGTGAAACAGGCAACGCAATATTCTATCTCTGCATGTCCTCAATCTGGGCCTCCACACTGAAACAGGCAACGCAATATTCTATCTCTGCATGTCCTCAATCTGGGCCTCCACACTGAAACAGGCAACGCAATATTCTATCTCTGCATGTCCTCAATCTGGGCCTCCACAGTGAAACAGGCAACGCAATATTCTCATCTCTGCATGTCCTCAATCTGGGCCTCCACAGTGAAACAGGCAACGCAATATTCTATCTCTGCATGTCCTCAATCTGGGCCTCCAAAGTGAAACAGGCAACGCAATATTCTATCTCTGCATGTCCTCAATCTGGGCCTCCACACTGAAACAGGCAACGCAATATTCTCATCTCTGCATGTCTGTACACAACTTTGGAGGGCACCTGTAGGAAGTTTGAAGAAACAGTTACAAATAAGTAACTTGATGCTTTACGCCCAGTCAACCTTGAAGAAACAACAGCAGAACGCTAACCTGAATCATGAATAACTGCTGTCAATGTCAAATGCACGGTTTGGCTGGATGTTGCTAAGATGACATCATTAACCCTTTCACTGACATGCATGCGTGCTGTCACTCTTAAAATGACCAATAAAAGTGCCAAATTTGAAATCATTTATGCCTTTTTCCCTGCTTCGCATAAGCATATAAAAGGATTTCTATCCAAAGGCACAGTATTGAAAATATATTTGTTGTAGTACCATCAAATATACTGTTTGCTGGCATGTATGTATGCACTTTTGAGCCTGGAAATTTCATAGGCTGGGGCAGTGAAGGGGTTAAAATAGACGTTTGGACAGTGCTGAGATGAGGTCTTTAAAACTGACATTTTGTCAGACAATGTCGGAGTCAGCCAAGTGACATGATCTCTTTCAAAAGTGTCAATTTGCCACCCACCCCCCCCCCCCCCCCCCCCCCCCCCTCACACACACCCCTCCTCCGAAGAGACCAATGAGCACGTGCAACCTGAGGGATTCACCTCTGAAGCTAATGAAAATGACCAGCTGGATTAGGGCATTCCTCCAGCAAAATCAGACAAACTATGCTCTGGAAGATGAATGAGCTCCGTCAGAAACTACACGACCACGCCCACCTGTTGCGTGCTTTCTTCTCTGCCTCCAGCTCAGCGCGCGTGTCCTCAATCTGGCGTTGGCATGATGACAGCTCCTGCTGAAGGCTGCTCAGCTGTCGCTGGCTTTCTGACAGGTGCTGCTCTGCTGACCTGCCCAATCAAATGGAATCAATTCCTCAAATCTGGAACTTTTGCTGTGTTGATCTGGGATGTGGCAGGAATGGGGGGGGGGGGGGGGGGGGGGGGGGGGGATTTGGAACTGATAATAATAATAATAGATTATTTATGGCGCCCCCTCTCGTAAGAGCCCAGAGCGCTTACAAAGATATAAGGATACACTCATGACCTGATGCTCTGTGACCTGATGCCTTACTGTCAGAGGCATTTTTTGGTTTATTATTGAACCTGATGACACATGCAGAAGTCTGGGAATGCTTTGCCTCTGACAGCACTGATGACTTCCTGGACGACCCAAGACGTACTGTTTTTGGGCACTGCATCCTGCAGTTACGTTGCAGTGGGTACAACATTTCTGCCTGAAATTTGGGCCGACCCCAACACCCATTCCGTCAGAAAGATTAATGCACACAAATAGTTTCACAACCATTTTTCAGCTTTTAGGCCATAGCTATGAACACTTTTTGACAACCGACACACACACTTTTTGAACAAAAAAGGAGCTCTTCTTGACATAAAGTGTGTGCGCTAACTGATAACTGTAAAAGCGCGTGCTTATTGTATGCGGCCGAATGACGGACCCTGGATCAACGAACCCACCTGAGAGCCTTGTCCTGAGCCTCCGTTTCTGCCTGTAGCTCTTCCACACGCTCCTGTAGCTCTGTGACCTGACTCTGGCTGCCTTCCAGCTCCAGACTCAGCTCCCCTTCCTGAAAGTGCCGAACACACCATAAAATCAATGTCTGCTAGGACTACCTTAGCTGTGACCTGACTGGCTGACTTTCGAGATCCAGGCCTACTTCCCCTTCCTGAGAGGGTGATACACATCATAAAATCAATGTCTGGTAGGACTACCTTAGGCTTAGCAGTGACCTCAGGCTGCCTTCCAGGTCCAGACTCAGTTCCCCTTCCTGAAAGTGTGATACATATCACAAAATCAATGTCTGGTAGGACTACCTTAGCTGTGACCTGACTGGCTGCCTACGAGATCCAGACCCACTTTCCCTTCCTGAGAGTGTGATACACGTCATAAAATCAATGTCTGGTAGGACTACCTTAGCTGTGACCTGACTCTGGCTGCCTTCTAAATCCCTTTCCTGAAAGTGCTACACACATCACAAAATCAATGTCTGGTAGGACTACCTTAGCTCCATGACCTGACTTTCCTTCCACATCACCAGTCAGTGCCTGGTTCTGATTAAATGTACAGTAACAGACCTCTGTTACAACTTTATTTTTTACTTTTTAAAAGCTATGTCGCTCACTCGATGTTTAGCTGCCTGCAACTCGCAGACAAGCCGCTCAACCTCGGACAGGAGACGCTGGTTCTGTCGCAGCAGCTTGACGCTGTTGTTGCTGTTGCTGTTGTTGTTGTTGTTGCCACTGGGGCCCTGGTGAACACTGCCGGAACTGTCAGAGTCGTACACATCATCTGTGGCTGGCTGACCATCACCCCGCAGCAGAGCCTGAAGCAGAACCAGAGCAAACTCCATTCATGGCAAAAACTGACACATCATTTCAGGGGTGGGGTTACAATGAATTATAATATAACTTTATTGTCTCTGTGTAGAGAAATTTGCCTTCTGGCTTGTCATTTACATAAAACATTCAGTACATTTTACAATAAAACATCAACAATTCAATAGAACACAGAGCTAAATAAGCGCTCAAATACAAAAGCCAAAATACTTAACAATAACAATGTACGTACCCCCCCCCCCCCACACACACACACATTATTCTTCTGGCTCACCAGAATGGGCTGGGTCAGATCGGGTGGTGGTGGGGTATCTCCATAGTGTTTTTAGTGATGGCACCAAGTCAGGAAGTGGTAATGGAAACTATGCCCATATCCAGTAAATGGAGTCAGTTTGGGGAAGAAGATTGTTTTTTTGTTTTTGTTTTTAAGTGAAGTCCAGTCTACCTTATTCTTATTAAGTGTATGCAGATTGAGAGAAAGGGGGCGTATGTCTAAGAGTGTGTATGTGCGTGTGGTTCATGATTTAGAATTATTGAGATATGTTCTTTATTGTGCGATCGAACGACAACTTTAATTTCCCACTGGGATTAATAAAGTATATTGTTATTGTTATTATTGTTATCTGTGACAGGCAGAAAGGGATAAAGAAGGGGGGGGGGGGGGGGGAACGGTGCAGTCTTTCACATGGAAGTGAAGTGAGAATATTCACTGAATTTTATTGATAATCACGCACCATTCTAAATAATTACTGAATGCTTCCAGCTGTGCTGACACTGTCAGCGGTAAGAACTGTTTCTCTATTAAATCTGTACAAAGGCTTATTTCGTAACTTCAGAACAGATCTCATGAATTCTCCAACACAAATCCTGCAACCATGATCTTGCCTTCACCTTAAGAGGTCACTACTTGTAGCTTGCTGTGGTCCAACCATATTTTACCACTTAGAGTTAAACCATCATAGCCAGTCACACTCACACTCACAGTACTCATAGATCTCAGTCACCAGACAATGACTGCCAGTTTCACTAGAACTTTCTAATCTTCTGTCTTTTGTCACTTTTTGGTTTTCCTTTCTCATACTTCATTATCCTTCACATGAAATTATGGTCTCCTTTCCTGTATAAATCAGAGCTCAGGAGCTGTGTGGAAGTCGAGCTGGGTGTCCTGGGCTCCTGTCCCCACCCCAATAAACCTACGGTTTCTGTGGACGCAAAGCAACACTTCAACCAATCCTGGGTAAAGCTACATCAGTCACAAAAGCAGCGCTTGCATTCCTACCACTGTGTGCAGTATTTTCATGCATCCAAACAATGGTATGGCTGCTAGTGTTTGGCATTTTTAACATGCACACAAAATAAGAACTGCTGATGTGTGCAAGTGTGATACCATACTGTACACAACACTGATGTTGTGAGCATCATCACCTGTTTGCTTGGCGTGCTGGCGGGAAAGGGGCGGTTGGCAAAGCCTGTGTACGACCCTGGCACCGTGCTCAGCTCTGATCTGATGCTGGCCACGTCTGCTGAGGGTTCTGACAGCTCAAAGTCCGGCTGCGAAGCTCTGTCGCCTGCCTCTGTCTGGACCGGCAACTGACTGGCACCTCTCTGGGACTCAGGCTGGCTTCTGGGTACGCTGTTGATAAACGGACAAGAGGGTGCGGGTTCGTTAGTTAGTTCTGGGATTTGAACGTCCCGTAGACTGCTTAGGGCCACCTTTGACCTTAGGACAAATCACACATTTGACTTTTTTTTTAGTTTTAACTTTTACACCAATTCAAAAGACACTAGATCACAAGTTTGTTTAATTCGCTGTTACAATGTTAAAAATCAACCATCCATCTAACGATTTACCATTATTAATGCACAACAAGTGAATAACAATTAACATGAGTTCACAATGACTGACCCTTACCAGCTTAAATTGCTTGTGACTATGGTTATTAGTAATAGTATTATTAGCAGAATGTCTTAGTTTACTCTGCAGGCCTATCTATGTATATGGAAAACTGCATGAGGCTGATCATCATAGTTCAGGAGCTGTGTGAGAGTCGAGGTGGCCGTCCTGGGCTGTCCGTCCTAACGAGCCTTTTGGTTTCCGTGGACGTAAAGCTATATTGAACCATGCTTCGGCATTGGTCTCAGCTTGTCCCTAATATGTCAACTGACATCTGAGGACATTAAGCAACACTACCTACCTACAAGGCTGATCAGCCAAATATTTAGTACATGATGGGCTATTTTGGTGTTTTCATAATCCATCAAACTCTGACATGGACATTGCTCTGATATATATCCATACTGGCTGACTGGGCGTAAGACACCAAGTTACTTACTAACATGGACTGTAGTAGTGAGTACATGCATCCCCTTATGTCCTCAGTGTGAACTTGTACAGTTTCTATATATTTTTATATTTAAAAAAGAAAGAAAAAAGAAAAAAAAGAAAAAAGGTGGTCATCATAATCATTAGAGACAAAGACAGTATCTTCTATAATGCATGCAATATTTCAAAGGACAAAGACTGTATCTTCTATACTACATGTGACATTTCAAAGGATAAAGTATCTTCTATAATACATGTGATATTTCAAAGGACAACGGCAGTATCTTCTATCATGTACAGGAGATATTTTAACCGATTTTTGGAGAGTGTGAATTTGACTCCAGAGTCAGTGCTCTCTATGTGTGCTAGAAACTCTCTTAGTTAAACTGGTATTGTATTATGTTGTGGCCAACTGACGAAGAAGAAAAAAAATCACAAACCAGGATCAACATCAGCTCCAAGTCTAAATGATCAGTACTGCTCCATCATGATCATGTACTCTTCATGAGAATCTAAATAGTGTATATTTTTTTGTAATAACAAGAGGTACTGAAGTTGGTAGTTTTCAAATGTAACCAAACCTTTTGGCTTGCTGGAAGAAATGATCAGAATAAAGTAGGTTTAGTCTAACTCTTTTAGTTTTACAGTACACTGACAAGAGTGACAGTCTATTTCAAGTAACAATGTATTGTTTCATTCCATTTTCTCCACAGACTGACTCTGATTGTGACAGAAGCACATAGCCCACTACAAGGAAATGAAACAAGAAAATAATCACAGTTTACATTAGCTGACTTCTAAGGGGAAGAAACAAAAACAAAAAAAATAACTGTGCATTTAATAAACATCACAAACTACTGAAGTCTAAAGATATGTAGCTGATTTCTAAGGGGGAAAAACAAAAACAAAAAAACTAACTGTGCATTTAATAAACATCACAAACTACTGAAGTCTAAAGATATGTAGCTGACTTCTAAGGGGAAAAAACAAAAAAACAAAAACTAACTGTGTATTTAATAAACATCACAAACTACTGAAGTCTAAAGATATGATACAAACCCACATCCACCCAGCACTAAAACAAATTGCACACTGAGACTAGTGAGAAACAGACCAGCAACAACAGCTCCACTCACACACACACACAGTCACACACACATAAACACAGTCACACACACACACACATAAACACAGTCACACACACATAAACACAGTCACACACACACACACACACACACACACACACACACACACACACACACACACACACACACATAAACACACACACACATAAACACAGTCACACACACACACACTTGGCAGGAACTTTAACTTGCAAATGGTTCATGGTCTTAATAGTAAATTGTTATTTTTTTAAGCACACAGTTTTGAGTTTCAACCCTGAGTTGAGTAATAAGTGCTCTAAATGGAAAATTTTGTCCAAATATCAAACATAAGACCAATGAATATGTGTTCAGTCAACAAAAAACATATACATTGTCTTACACACACACTGTCTCTCTCTCTCTCTCACACACACACACATGTGCACATGCACGCACACACACACACACACATACATGCAGAACCAGCATGTATGGCTTTGTAGTAGGCATACTAGCAACAACAACAAAAAAGAAAAAAAAGAAAATATTTCTTAACATTCCCATTTGCTTAATTGTTTTACCTTTTTTTTTAACTTTTTTTTTTTTTTTTAACTTTTAAAAGTTGAATTTCTGTGCCATGCAGAAGGGTTGACAGAATTTAACTAAGACAAACAAATATGTTACCGATTGATTTAGACTGAGGGACTGGGACATAACAGTTAACACCTGACAGCAGATGTTTATGGAATGGAGGGATCTCATGCAGGGTACAGCAGCAGCATCTTTAGGAGGGCATGTGGGGAGCTTTGGGCCCAGCCAGATCACTGCCTTGCCCATTCTACATGGGCATGAAAATGACTGACCCTTACAGGTTTTTCTGACATGCCGCATATGCCATATATGTGGTTTATAAAAACCTAGTATGATCCCTGCCCTCGCCCCCCACCCCCCCTCCCTTCCTCCCCCTTTCCCTGATTATCCCAAATCGTCTACATATTTCTTTCAAGAACACAGAATTCAACTTTAGTTTACTAAAAGTAAAAAGTAAAAGGCATAAAGTGGTATCAATTATCAAATGAAAATGTAAAAAATATATATAAAAAAGGGGAGGAGGGGTGGAGGGGAGACATCCTCATTGCATCAATGCATGACACCATTCTGCCAGACACACCTAATAATAGTATACATAGAATCTGATCTATACTCGATGAATAAACTTGCAAAGATAGTAACTACACAGTACATCACTACATCAGTACGTGTATGTATTGATTACATTTAAACAACAATCACAAGGTCTGTTCATGACACCAACAACCTACTTTTTCGCCCCACTGGCTTGACCTCGAGCCTCCAGCCTGGCCAGTCTGTTCAACTTGTTTTCGGTTTCTGCTAGTTTTCGCCTCATCTCTTCATATTCCAGTCGTGTTTGGCGAACTATGGAGGAAGCTGTTGTGTCCGATTCCGACATGACGTGACACAGGCAGAACGAGTTGTAAAATGACTGCTTACAACTGACCTAAAAATGCATGTGATGAAACTGCCTGAAAAAAAGAAGAGCAACACTCGAATTTTCACGAGTTCCAGAGGCGAACTCGTTTAAAGTCTTGGACGCTAAGCAAGATGGACGTGTGACACTGAGAGTACCATTGTTTTCTGCTGATGGAACCGAAACAAGCCAAGACCTGCACAAACTTTCCATAAAAACAGAAGAGACTCAGGATTGCAAGAATACCAACACTTCGTTTGCTCCTTCAACACAGAAGGAACTCATCTACATGAGTTCACCGTTTCAAGCACTCTGTGCAGCAAAAAATCGGAAATAAACTGAATCAAAACATCCCAAACAGGTTAGAATGCAGACATGCTTGCCAAACCGCCACAAGTTACGATTGGCCAATGAAAGGTTAGAGGTCAAGGACAACCCTTTGGTTAAGTTTGATTTACTCACAAGCGGATTCTGCCGATTTGTTTTATTTGTCTCTGCCAAACCGCAACAGTCATGCTATCAAACGCTCAGATGTGTGTGTGTGTGTGTGTGTGTGGGTGTGTGTGTGTGTGTGCGGCACATGACCACTGTGCGGTGTGCGCGCGCGCGTGTGTGTGTGTGTGTGTGTGTGTGTGTGTGTGTGTGTGTGTGTGTTGTGTGTGTGTGTGTGTGTGTGTGTGTGTGTGTGTGTGTGTGTGTGTGTGTGTGTGTGTGTGTGTGTGTGTGTGTGTGTGTGTGTGTGGTGTGTTGTGTGTGTGTGTGTCAGTCTGGCAATTCGTTTCGGTAACAGCAATGAGAGTCCCCGCCGGCGAGCAGAGATCAGCCTTGACAGTGTTTTTCTGCTCTTTAATTCTCAGTTTTTCAGTTTAGATCGAAGTTTAGAAAGAAAAAAGTAATTATTCAATCAAGTAAAAGATCAAAACACACAAAAGTTTCAAAAGAATGCTTTGATGAAGCATTATATTCAGGTCTGGAAAACCTAACCACCGTAAAGGGTTGCAATTCTGACAACACCATCGTCAGACACGAAATTTGCAACACCCATAGTTTCAAGATTAGAGGCAGCTAGAGTAAGCAGTACAAGAGCTCATTTTTTTGTAAGAACTGTTGCTGACTGGAACAAGCTAAAGTTATTATGACATGCAAACAAAAAATATCAGAAATCTAGATACAATCCAGTAAAAGCAATCAAATCAAGTTCCAAGTATTTTCACGAGTTGTTCTTTCATTCTCCCCCTTCCAACACACACACACACACACACACACACACACACACACACACACACACACACACACACACACACACACACACACACACACACACACACACACACACCACACACATACATGCACGCACGCACGCACGCCCCCGCACGCACGCACGCACCACCACACCACGCACGCACCACGCACAGCACACTCACACACACACACACACACACACACACACATGGACTGTTCTTTTTGCTGTTCATTGCTTGACAAATGTAGCTCTGCCAAAACTTGACGTCTTTTCAGTGCTTCAGATTTATATCAAATTCCATTAAAAAATGTTTTTAATTTTTAATCTGCTACAAGTTAGTACCGTAATCGGCGGTCTGTTGTTCTTGTGCAATCGCGCAGCGCCTCGCTCCGATGGCGGAAGCCAGCCCAATAGGTAACGTCTGCGCATGACCGGACATATAATTCCTTTTCCGTGTTTTGATCGCCCCTCAGCCGAAGCTATTTGAGTATCGGAGTTTTAAAACTTCGATTACTTTACGTCATGGTAAGAATTTGATGTCATGTTTTGTTGGAAGCATTATATTTTGATGTGGTTTAAAGACTTATTTCTTGAACGAGGTTCGATGACTCGGTTTTATCGTGATTTTTGAAGATTACACTCTGGGAAGTGTGTTCGTCACGTTGCTTTCCAACTTTCAAGGGGACAAAATCCGTGCAGAAGTGTTACAACTGGAACGATACCTACACTGGACAACATTTGTTCGGACTTCTGATGTCCAGGTCCCATTGTGAGGCAGGAATTTGTCATCTGTCACAATTCCAGCATCTGTGTAATCATGCTACCGCATGCACCTCCCAGCAGATTATCCTGGTGTGCGTCGGGACACACCTTGATTTACAAGTTGCGGTTACTGTTATCTCTAGAAATTAGATGTAGTTGTACCCGCACAGTAAACGTCCATGGTATGCTTCATGCACCAACCCACGGTTTCTGGCACCCTTCCTCCCACAAAGGTTGGAGGAGGGATGTCGAAAACCAACTTGGGAGTTTGGGTTGGCATATTTGATTATTTCTTATTAACCCTTTCATCGCCAGCAGTGCATGCAAAGTATACATAGGTGTGGAAACCAGCAGTGCAGAAGCACACTGCGGCTCAGAACCAGCAGTACATTACATGAGTGCTACGTTACAGTCGATTTATCCACACATCAGTTTAAACTTAAAGATAGTTGAATGGAGCACAGAATGGGTGGAGATTAAAGCTTGATTTTGATGTCATAGATTTGATGGAATGCACATGTTTAGTGCTTTTGCATAATTTGTTTACAATTCTCTCATGATAAAATTTCATAGTCAAACTGAACCACAGTCACTGTCAGCAGCGAGTACATTTGGTAACTCATTGTTCATAACCATGCTCATTGCTTGCTCCATACTGTAAAGTGTAATGGACAGTTTGATTTGAGGAACAGCTCATTAATAAAGTGCTAGCCATTTTCGCAGGCTGGAAAAATATTTAAAAGAGTAAAAATAGAACAAAGACTTCAGCCCCAAATGAAAGCCAGTCTTGTTTTTGTCATGTGACTAACTTTAGGACCATGTGTGGTTTCATTCACAAAATATTCAAGAGGTTTAGTAACTCCGCTGACCCAAGTCAATGATTGGCAACCTTGGCGTTCAGACTACAAGTTACTGCTTGGCAGCTTTGGTATTCTGGGGCCTAAACTATGAATCGGGACTACGGTAGGCCAGGCCTAAACCAAAGTCCCTGACTTTAGAGTCTGAGACTTTGAGTTAGGCAAAGTTCGTATACATGGACACGGACAATGGTTGAGACAACAGTCTCTGACTTCACGCTGATAAGAAAGTGGTCATCACACGCGTCATCACTTGTGCTAACTTTAGACAGGGCAATCCCATCGGGGCATGCACACTGACACACTTCGTTCACTTCCCTGCGACGTATTTCGCACGTGTAAACATAAACATTAGGTGAAGGCATGCCTTGCAGGCCCCGATTCTGGATGTGATTCGCCATGTTATACTTCTGCAACACCCAAGCAATCTTGACGATGTTATTCGTAAAAACGCTAATCTGTTGACATCTTCAATGAAATATTCTTCTTGGCATTTACTGAATCGAGTAACCGTAACATCGTCTGCTGCATCGGCCATTTTGAACTTGTCAGAAAGGCGAGTGGACGCTGTGAAATCAGGTAGCCTATGCTGTGCAGATGAATTTAAAAAACAAGAAAATAAGTGATAATGTAAGATGTCAGGCAAACTTGCTCTCATAATAATTTGCAAACATTAAATCGTACGATCACATTATGCCTGCATCGCTCGGCGAATGCGACCTTTCTTCCCTCCAAAATGAAAGAGCTTTGGCCGACGAACATCTACGATCTAGTACTCATTTGACAAAGTAGACGAAAAATAATAATTTTTAATTAAAAAGAGAGAAGCCGCTGGATTCAGACGTAAAGAGGCAACAACAGCAAAAAACAACAAGAAAAAACAACTTTCCAATCATAACAAGGCTAAAAGCAGTCATAGTTCCGGGCCTACGACCTTTAGTCCAATGATATCGCTAGCCTAAATATCGGCTGTTTAGGCCCAAGGTTCGGCCTGGACTTTGGTGTAGTCCTGGTCCATGGTTACCATTTTGGGGCCATTGTTAATAACCTTGAGATTTAGGCTGGCCTACCGCTTTAGGCCCGATTCATAGTTAAGGCCCCTGACTACAAGCTGCTGTTCAGCGACAAAAGAGTTTTTTTTTTAAATCAAACTAAGTTTTAGGCATATAAATAAAAATGTGGCTGTAATTTTGTTATTAAAAAAAAAAAAAAAAATGTAGTTTGACAGCTTTTGAATTTTAACAAGCTTGTCAGGCTTTAACTGAACGCCATATTCAGGGCTCTAGTGTGCACGCCACCATTACTGCTACATTAGAGAGGGTTAGTACACAGGTGGTAGTGGTTAGGGAACTATTTTCTCTTGTGACGTCAGCAATTTGTGTACAGGTCAGAGGTTAAGACTAAGAGGATAGTTTACCACATGGTTCAGGTTTTCGTCTACTGCTGCATACTTACCACGGTGGATTCATAGGGACCATTTCCACTTTATTTTGCTATGTAAACATTAAACTTGCACTTTGTAGATCAGCATTGTAATTTGTATGCTTGTGTGAGATTGTAATTTGGGTTGCTTTTGTTGATTGCTGTTTTAGCTTTACGATGCAACCCTAGCAATTTCATCGAAAATAAAAATGGTGGACTGTAATGCAACTGAAGTAACCAACTGCCACCAAGTGCATGTTTGTTCTGTTTTACGAGCATAACATTGTTAACAACTACTTGACCATTGATGTCGCAAAAGACTCGTTTGTAAAGTTTGTCACTGGATGAACCCTCTCAAATTACTCCTGTGTGAAGGGTCAGGTGTTAAGGTAGCGATGTGTGAGATCTGCGACTTTGGCTACATTACACTTGAGGCACAGGCACAAGCATAGGTAGACAGTCAGGTTGTGCCACTATCACTACCACCCGTGTACTAACCCTCTCTATTGCTAGCTACAATTCTTAGGGCCTGTGTAGCAGACAAAATTTGAGACACCATTGTTAAAATGTTAGCAAACCACCCACAATGCATTGCAGCAGATCATGCGGAATCTCGGACTTAAGTTCTATCTTTATGTGTGATTTTTGAAGTTAAAGAAAACTAAGCTGCATTTTTCTGGGTCAAGATAGATGATGATCTTATGGCAATTTGGAGAGGGCTTGTTGGTGAAAGTGATAGTGAAAATTTGAACGGCTTTGTGGTGGAAGTAGTGATGAAGGGAAAAGAGGCTGATGTTGATTTAGACATTGTGGTGCAGGAGGGAGTCTTGCTATTGGACACTGAGCTGTCAGATGACAGTTTCAGTGGTGGAGGTGATGTCAATGACCTGCACTACTGACAGTGAAGATTTTTTTTAATGACTTAACCATTCATGGAGGAACTGCTTATATGTGTTCATTTGAAAGCTGAACATGCAGTGATTCCAATGACATTGTCTGAAATAGTGAATGATCCACATATATATCTATGTCTTTTTTTAATCTAGAGACCATGTATGTTCCCTGTGCAGATTTACTTCCCCTGCTGTAGGAAAAGAATAAACATGGCTGCTGCTGGGTTTAAGTAGCATTGGGTTAATAACCTGTATTGGGAAACAAATGGAGCCCATTGCTTGAGAAAATTTCTATTATTCATTTATTTAATATTTTCCAGGGGTTCGTGAAGGTTGTCAAATGTAAGTCCTACTTCAAGAGATTTCAAGTCAAGTTCCGCAGGCGACGTGGTGAGTTTATGAGTCCACTTTCTTCATGTAGTCCTTGTCAGTGACACCATCAGGCATGGTAGAGTCTGTGGAAGTCTGAAAAAAGCAAACATTTACAGCCTCAGACCTGCTTCCTGCTTTTTATACACCACCCCCAGTTAAAAGTTAGGGGTATGCTAGGTCAAGGTCAAAGTCCCCAAGATAAAATCATTTCAACAGAAGATACTTTATTTTTGATAATAAATGCAGAAAATGAAAATGGGCATTTTCAGTCACTCAAATTACACCCAAAAGGACAATTAAACAATGCAGCAAAACAACTGTAAAACTGAAAGTATACAGATAAAATAAAACATAGTAAAAACAGAGCTTCTGAGGTAATTAAGTGCACAGTCATTACTCATATTCCTATCCTCCACCACCTCCCCATTCACAGCTAAAACAATACCCCCCTCCGTCACACCTACGCTCACCTTGTTTGTTGCTTGTAAATAATCAGAGATTTGCGGATTATTATTTTTGTCCTGTTAGAATGAAAATACTTGCTTTTTTTTATAGTTTGTGTACATTGGTCTATGAAGTCAATGCTTGTCTATTTTGGTAATTTCAGAGGGACGTACGGACTACTATGCTCGCAAGCGACTGACTTTCCAGGACAAGAACAAGTACAATACACCCAAGTACAGGCTGATTGTCCGCTTCACGAACAAGGACGTAATTTGCCAGGTATTTGCGATTACTTATATGCATGCATGTGCGCACGCGCACACATTGGAATCTGACAGTGGGTTTGTTAATCCCATGACATTTTTGCGTGATTCCCAGTCAACTGTGAGGGTTGTATTAGGATGAAACATCAGTCATCTGGATTTTCAGCTGAGTGACTGGTTAATTTTTGCCTGCAGTACCTCCCTGTGGGACTGAGAGAAGAATTGTATGTTTGCAGATAGCCTACGCCAGAATCGAGGGCGACGTGGTTGTGTGCGCTGCATACTCCCATGAGCTGCCCCGTTATGGTGTGAAGGTCGGGTTGACCAACTACGCGGCTGCGTACTGCACTGGACTACTTTTGGCCAGACGGGTAAGACTGTACTTTTGTATTCAGTGAATCAGTAGGTTTTGCAGAAAAGGTTTCTTGTATGTTGGGCATCTCAACATTTTTTGGCCAACATACTTATTTTTTGAAAACTGCCTGTGTGAGCTGGTGTTGTTTGATTTGATTGAAGTCAGTTCTTGTGTAATTTAAAAAAAATGTTTTACATATGTTTATTTCTTTGTAGTGATATAACCATTGTGGTTAAGCAGGTGTTCAAAAACGATTATCAGTCATCTCGTTGTTTATCCTCTGGTGTGGGCAGTTCTGGGGTTGCGGACTTACAAATGTTGCAAGATCTTTACTGTCTCTGGCTAGGCCTAGGGCGGCGTTTAAAGGTCTTTATGACAGTGTGGAAAAACCTATACAGTTGTTGAATTTGCACTCTTTTGCAGAATCAAATTGCTGTAAAGATGTCTTGTTTCCTGATGTACATAATTTACAGCAGTGTTGTCTTGTTGAAGGAGGTTGATGAAAAAAGTAGTTTTTTAAAGATGACCATGTGCTGTGTTCCCAACTTCATCAGTTTATGTATGTGTGCATATCTCGTGTATTTGTGAAAGGTAGAAATTTTGACCATTAAAAACAAGTTCTAAAATAATACATATTGTCTTTATGAAATCCTGCTCTGCCTGTAACATGGACAGCTGCTGAAGAAGTTTGGCCTGGACTCCATCTACAAAGGCCAGGAGGTGGCTGATGGTGAGGAGTTCTACGTGGAGGATGAGGATGGACAGCCTGGAGCTTTCCGTTGCTACCTGGATGTCGGCCTCTACCGCACCACCACCGGTGCTCGCATCTTCGGCGCCATGAAAGGAGCCGTGGATGGTGGTCTGGACATTCCCCACAGGTGAGGCTGTTTCCTTCCCTGTTCAGTGAGTGTTGCTGTAATCTCCACCTGGGAGGCACACGCTTCAGCCACAACATCAGCCTCTGTTTCATCCTCCATTTAATCTGAATTGTGGGCGACTCAGTTTGAGGGACTGTTGGGGTGATCTTTTCCAGGCTTTCAAGACAGGTTGTTGGTTGTGCGTGGATGAGGGGACGTCCGGTGGGCAACAGAGGGTTCTTAGGTGTTTTTCCGCTTGGATGAGGTACAAGCTACACAGGCGTGTTATCTTGGTTTAGCCTCAACAGTATAAATGTACTCATGTGTCTGAAAACCTGTGCTTTCTGTCAAACTCGGAGGCCAAGAGCCTGACGAACACTCCATCCCCATGGCAGCATGGTTGTCCCATGCCTCTTCAGGTTGTACAGAAATGTCCATTGTTGCATTTCACTGGGTTTTTATAGCCATCTTGTCCGACCTGGAGATGTTGCTTCCACTCAGTTGCCTAGGATGCTTAGCACTTGGGGTCTGGTCTTTTGTTTAAGCCCAGAGACTGTCAGTTGGCAGTCATGGATGATACCCACTGTCAGCAATACATGCTGGCCTCTCTGAATATCTGCAAATTTCCACTTTTTGATTACAGATGAACAAGTGAACAAAACTGAGGGAGTGCAAACTACTGTTAAGATATTTTCTCTTTGATGTGCGCTCATTGTGATAGGGAAGAGGGCTTTGTGTGCGCCCCTAACGGCATATGATTCTGCCTCCCTGTCTGCCCTTTCTTTCAATCTTTTTACTTATTTTTAAAACCATTTTTTCTTCCCCTCTAGCACCAAACGCTTCCCTGGCTATGACAATGAGAACAGCAGCTACAGTGCTGAGGTGCACCGCAACTACATCTACGGCAAGCACGTGGCTGACTACATGGAGTACCTGCAGGGGGAGGATGAGGCCCTCTACCAGAAGCAGTTCTCTCGCTTCATCAAGCAGGGCATTGCTCCAAACAGTGTAAGTTTTTCCTATCTTCCCAAAGTTGTGATTGTTAATAGTTTTCAGGTTTAGGTTTTAGACTTTTTGTGGCACTTTATAACTTTCAGGTTTAGCTCAGGCCTAAAAATAGGTTTTGGGTTTTGGGACCCTTTACCACTAGCGTCCTTGAAAATGTGAAACATATTTTTTTGGAGTATGGATGAGGTGCATACTGACTGAGCTTTCATTGGCTGTTCTAGTTGGAGGCTATGTACAAGAAGGCCCACGCTGCCATCCGTGAGGATCCTGAGGCCAAGCCCAAGCCAGAGAAAACGGTGGAGAAGAAGAGGTTGGTTTGTCTGGCTGCTATGTTTTCATTGAGAAGTGACAGAATTTAAAGAAGCAGGCTGTCCATTGGTTTCAGTGCTAGACTGGTTTAGATTATAACAGAAGAGCTGTGTTAAATGCTCCCTGTCCATGTGAGTTATTAGGACTACCTAGAAGATTACATCCTGAGGTGAAACTGCACAGTTGACAGGATGTTGAAATCCAATTATTAACTAACATAGAAGATGTTTGGGCTCTGTAGAGCAGTGAGGGCTTTCATAATTGGTGAATAGATTGATGAATGGAAAAAATAGCAGTAAATTTCTTTGAACACCAGTGAAGCAATAGCCTGAGTAGGGTGATCACCTGGTTAAGTTCTGCCTCACCTGCTATATGACTTTACAAGCCCTCTGGGTGAAAAAGACAAACCGCAAAAAACAACAGGGGGGGGGGCAAGGTGAAAATCCAAGAACTGTATCTTGAGGTAGTGAAAGTCGAGTATGTGATGGAGATTGGCCTGCAGTAACGGTCATGGTTATCTTTCAGTCTGTATCAAGAAGGGATATTTTGCAGGCTGCTTTTGGCAAAATGAATAGGTGCTCCCATGTCATGGCAAGTAAATGTAATACATTGCATGCTCTTAAGCTTAATACATTGCATGTTCTCAAAGTCTGGAGTGATGTGACAGTCCACCTTTGCCCGCTGTAGCTTGGCCTAGGAATGCAACAGGGGAGATGATTTTTCTCGCAAAGGGTGACTAAAATTTCATGCTTCTTTCTTTTGACACAAATGGTGACTTTGCGTTGTGTGTTTGCAGGTGGAACCGCGTCAAGCTGTCCAAGGCCCAGAGAATGGCTCGGGTCCAGCAGAGGAAGGCTGCCTACATCAAGAAACTGGAAGAAGAGGACGAGTAGTGTCATGGACGATTTGTTTGAATCTACTCGCAGTCAATAAAGTTGGCAGCTTTTGATAAAACTGCCACGTCCATGAATTCCTGGTGTTCTGGCATGCTTGCTGATTATGTGTGTGTGCATGTCCGTTATTAGATTCAAGTTCCCTTAAAGTTGTAGTTGGAAGGAGAAAAGCACATGCACACACGAACCCGTAAAAACGTTGGCAGGATAACGTAGGTTATTCGGCATAAATGTAACGGATGAAAATAAACCAAGACAATAACACGGCACTGAAACAAGTGCATGTACACCAAAATTTCTACTTAACGGGTAAAAGGACTCGAACGTAAAATATTAAGCGCTAGGAGCCGTAAAATGGATGAGGGTGGGAGCTGTGACCCGTCTTCTGGCAGGTTGTAGATTTAGGGTGTTCGGAAAGAACTTCCTGTTGTCCGCTCGGCAGCAGGATGGGAATGGGTAGGCAGGATCTTCGAACCATGGCTTGCTAAATCTGAGATTGAAACGGAACGAGAACCAGAGCGCCTGTGCAGAATCAACAAACAAGGGAGTTAATTAGCGCTCGAAGCTGAGACGTCACCATAAAAATAAAGACCCGAGTCGCCTACTGTAACTTTGAGGATGTACCGCTGGTTATTTCATGTACCTTCAGTTCACTCGTGTGACAGTTACAACAGGCGACAGTGGTGAACATTCCACGGTACAGCGTCTGCATGGGAGCCCTTTCACAAAACTAGGTCGCGGATACATTACGTAATATTTAAGGGTGACGTGTCACACTGGTTACAAGCTAGCGCGACAGTCATTGTCGTAGCAAACTCCAAGCACTGGTTTACGACATCCTTCCTTCAAGATAGAGTGCCCCTTCAGTGGCGTAACCAAATCTGACAGAGTTTGGAGGAAGGTGCCGGAAAGCGATGCTCGGAGTGTGAGCAAACCGTTGCTGCCAGTGCACACCGTGCCACACACCGACTGATGCAGGCACATACATCCACATTCCGCGGGCACGCGCACCCTGACATAATTATGTAAACAGATTTTACACCAACGACGGCGGCGGCAACGTGACTGAACGAAGTCCTGAACCTGACTAATTTCAGTGACTGACAGAAACTGTAAACGCTAGTGTTTTATTCCCCCTCCATCAGTCTGGGTTTCCCGGTAGTTAAGAATTTGACGTTTGACGGGTCCTCCAAGATGCTTTTTCAGATTCTTCTTAGCAAACTATTTAAACCGCCAGTTCTGCATCATAACAACCAGGAGATACCAAATAGAGGGAGGTGGAGCTGGACTCTCATAGCTGGATGCCGGGATTGTCTTGTTGCTCGGCCTCAACAGTTGCTTTTTGGACACTGAGAGTCTTTGTGACTGTTCCGCACAGCTGTTGAAAGGGGCAAGTCTTGAATGGGTCAAGCAGAGGACTCAATACTGCAAGTATGCCATCTGACAGAGCTCAAGCAAACCAAGGAGTGGGAAAGGTACCCAAAACCGATTTCGGCGTCTCTGCGAGACACTCCTGCCAGAAAACTTGGGAAAGCACTGTCGAGAATAGCTAGCAGGCTGAAAACAGTCAGAGATCAAGCTTCTCATTCAAGAAAACAGCAAACCGCAAGACCTCATAGTGTACACTGATAGCTCAGTCACCAAAGACCAGTCAGGGTGGGGCTTCACTGTCAAGCATCTACCATCCATGAAGACAGTGCAGCCTGTACGGTCTCAACCTCCAGCTTGACAATGGAGGTGGAAGAAGTCACCCATGCCTTTCGTTGGATTGCCTCAAGAGGTGACAAACTACACATGCCATCATCCACCCAGATTCAACGAGATTGCTACGAAAAGTGGAATGAAACCCCGCACTGGAATGTGATTGCTACGAAAAGTGGAATGCAACCCCACATTGGAATGTGTCGATGGTCGACATCCACCTTCGAAAACTGTGGCCGGTGTACGGCTGCCCTGGACATGCCGGAGTGAAGGGAGACGCCGGACAGAGCAGATAGACTGGCGGGCAAAGCAACCCTCACAAGTGGCTTGCTTCTCGGAAGATCTGCCAGTGTTGAAAAGCTTGAGACACTACCTGCGGGCACAAAGCCAAGGACATCATGCCATCGGTCGCCTAGTGGAGGAGAGAGACGTTGAACTGAAGAGGAAGTGCTAGACACACTTTCTTGAGAGGGCCTTCGCCAGTCAGACGAACACATTGGAACCGTTTCAAAGGCAACGTTGGGGAAAACTTTGAGAGACGGGGTGGAGCGCATCATTTTTATGGTGTTTCCGAGGGGCATAGATACCGTCTTGAACTGTTGAAAGAGTAAGTTGCGGAGCACGGTACGCCGCAAGTTGCATGCCCCCCACCTCCGCCCTGCCGGCACTGACATTATTGTCCTGCCGTTGCTGACGCCGCCGGCCTCTTCGGGTCAGAGCGTAAGTAAACATGGTGCTTAACGTCCACAGAAACCGTACGGCTTATTAGGGACGGGGGGAAGGGGGTATGGATTGAGGTGGTCACCACCTGACCAGCCGGAATGACTCCTGCATTAAGATGGGCAGCGATGAGAGCCATTTTAATGTTTCAGTAGGAAGTGATGGACAAAGTCACAAGACAGTGTTCACCAACCGGCACAACCTTTTTTTAGAGCATAGGGACGAGCTATTCGTAAGTACCCAATCCCGTCCCTAACTAAGCCGTATGTGGGTTTCCGTGTGGACGTAAAGAACAAAGCCGTATGTGGCCGGGTTTCTGTGGACCTAAAGAACACTATAGTGAGAAGAAAAAAGCGAATCACAACAGTCTGTTGTACCTGTTGACTAATTGTACCTCCTAACTACACATTTAGACTACCCAAACTACATTATCATTTTTGTGCATTTAGGGAGTACTGAAACAGGTCTGGTTTTACATGAAGACCGTGACTCTGATTTTAACCCTTTCACTGCCATGGCTTGCCGCGCCGGCTCAGTTTGAAAACGACCTGACTGAAAAGTCCGTGCCAAACTCATCATTAAGCCCACTCGCGCCCCCACAGTCCCGCTGCGCCGGGATGAGCACATAAAAAGATTTCAAATGCGGCAGTGTCAGTCACTCGAAAAATAACCTCAGTTTAGGACCATCATTTGAACATACTGTTTGCATGCGTGTATGTGTGCTCCGGCTTAGTTCAGCCCGGAAACTATGATTTTACAAGTGACTGAAGTGGTTAACTTGAACCGGCCGCCTCAGATCTCAGTCACGGCCCTAACCAAATATAAAATCAAACTTTTCCAAGTCATTGCGAAACTGAGCCGGCCTGTCACCGTCAGTTTAGGGTTAGGGTACGATTTAATGCCCTTTTAGTTGCGGCGGCCCTTCAGTACCGGCTGCGGATCACACTGAAAAACTCACGGAAGTACTCAAAAATGTGATCAGTTCGACCAGTGGAGAGAGAGAGAGAGAGAGAGAGAGAGAGAGAGAGAGAGAGAGAGAGAGAGAGAGAGAGAGAGAGAGAGAGAGAGATGCAAACGTCTGCCGGTCTGCGTTTCATGTTTAAAGACGAATCTTTTTACCACAATCTTTATCCATTGCGCTATCGCGAACCTCTTCACGCACTTCCGCTTTCTTCTTTCAAGTGCCTGTTTCTTTGATTTGATTTGAGTCTTTGACGTTCCGTTGACGGTTTTGACATCGGATCTACTGTTGTTGCTAACAGCTACTTTTATGCGGTGTTTATGGGTTTGCAGACCACTTGCCGTTAGGCTTGCTCTGCCAGTAAGGTGGATATGAGTTAGATTATGAGATCTGTTATAGTAAAGTACGCAACAAAGTGGGAATGGCACTTGGCAGTGACTTTAGTTGGTGACTGATACAGTGTGGTGATTATATCAAGGATAATTACGATCAGAAATCTTTGTTACCACGTAAAATCAGTGCGATTAGCACGCGGATAATTTATGTCTCACGATTACCCACCATATGCCGCAGTGCACCAGTGGCAGCTGCAATGATACAGTTTTAACAGTATAATAATTATGTAATTATTTTAAAAAAAACTGCTACAACTACAGCTGTACAACAGTAATGAGTAATACTGACAGACACTGAAAATTATGAACAACTACAAAAAGAGGAGTCTTAGAACTTAAAAGATCATATGATTATAATGATATAACCACTGGCACCATCACCATGTCTTTGACTACAGATGCCAGATATTGCTGGGCAATGCACAAGATGTAGACCAGTAAGCTGCATTACTCAAATGATTGATGGAATCTCTCAAGGAAGATGTTCTCACAGAAAAGTGCAAGGTAAGCAAGGACATGACTATGTACTGCCTACTGCAGTACTGGGGCTTGTATTCCCCCCCCCCCCCCCCCCCCCCCACCCCACCCAAACCCCTGCCATTCTTATATTTTTTGGGATTATTATTCCTTTCTTGTTGATAGTGCCATTAGTGGCCACAATTCTTTGCTTTTGGGTCCCCTTAAAATTGTCCTGTAACTTGAAAGTGTGTGTGTGTATTGTTAATTATTGTAAAGTGCCCTTGTGCATTAGATGGGTGCTCTAGAAATACTCTTTCTTGGTAGTAGTATTAGCACAATAGCAGTACACTGAAAATTTACATTGCTTTTATCAAGTATTTATGGCACTGTTGGTGGCATTTGTGTTGATTGTAAAATATTGAAATTAGTAAAAATGTGCTGTGTGTCATGTATTAATAATTAAATGGCTATTAAGTGTGTAGTGCTCAATATTTGGGTAAAAACTGGAGTGTGTAATGAACTAATTTAACCTGAAAATGTTCTTCAAGTTTAAGTGCATTGCTTGTAAGCATTTGTGCAACTGTAACAGCATTTGTGTAATTCACTGAACATTTTGTGTAAACTTGTGCATTGCTTTTGTCACAGCATGTGCGATACATTGAAATTTGCTGGATCTTAGTGTAAATGTATCAATTGCTTTTAGTTTCAGCTTTAAGTATTTGTAACAGCATTATTTTTTGTGTAATACACTTAAAATTTGCTGTGTAGTGTAACTGTAAGTTAAATGTATTTTGTGTTACTGTTTGCTGCAGTTACAGGGAACAGCAGACAGTACAGACTCGAAGCTTTCAGAACACAGACGGAGTGAGAGGAAACGTAAGGACAGGCAACCTGTGTTCAGCCCTGATGACTTCACATCAGGAAAAAGGGTGCCAACATCAGCAGCATCAACACCGTCTTCAGCGTCATCCGTAGCAAAGAAGCGTCGTATTGTCCGGCACCGTTTCCCTGCTGCGTCAGCTGCTGATCGGCCGTATGATGTTCTGCCCAATGGTACGTGTTCAGTCATTGGCTGAGAAACTGTCACATGATACCTTCAAAGTCAAGTCAAAAGTTGCAAAAATGTGGCCATGATCGCTGCTGTTAAATGTCTGGCAGTCTGTGTCTGATACGACACCAGCAGTGTCAGCATGTGTGGCAGAAATGTATTATGATGTCACGAGCCAGCCTTTAATTCTGCTCACCGTTGGTTTGCTATAAAAGAGCAAACCAGCATATATATGTGTGTGTGTGTGTGTGTGATATCTTAATGATGGTATTACATTAGTGAGCCGGTTTGGCCTAGCGGTAAGGCGTTAGGCTGGTAAGCGGAAGGACCTCGGTTCGATACCGCTTCGGCTCTCCTTTCTCTTCACAAAGGTTGTGGTTTGTGGACACTGTCTTGTGACTTTGTCCATCACTTCCTACTGAAACATTAAAATGGCTCTCATCCTGCCCATCTTAATGCAGGAATCATTCTGGTGGTGACAGTGTAGCGATAGGTATATAATCTCCCTCTTCCCCCATCTGCATACCCCCCTCCCCCCCCCCCCCCCCCAACTTCTCCCCGTCCCTAATAAGCCTTGCGGTTTCTGTGGACGTTAAGCACAATGTTTACTTACTAAGTTTGTGCACCAGTGAGCTCAGCTTTGTGACAAAAAAGGACATCTTGGGCAATAGTGTCTTTGTTTTAATATCTACAAGTACAGTGAGATGCAAGGTGGCCTGAAAACACGGAATATGAAATCTGCTTAATCTAGTAAATAAGCTTTTTGGCTTGACTTGACTTGACTTTAAGCTAGTTTGAAGGCCAGCGTTTTTGTGCCGTCTGCAGGCCAGCCTTTCAGCTGTGACCTGTGCCAGTCGCCCTACGTGTGCAACCCTCTCCTGTCCAAAGGCGGATCGAGGAGCAAGCGCAGTCGGCACATGCCCAGCCCCAGGCAGAAGCTCAACCCTGCCACCGGGAAACTGCTCACGCTGTGCAACGCGTGCGGTAGGTTGAAACTTTGCGTAGCGGGTTGGAAAGCCAGGTTCAGAGTTTGTGCCGGGGTCGCTTAATATAAGCTGCTCGTGCGTGTGGAGGTTGGTTGTACTGGGATGTGGTAGTCTGTCAGAGCTCCTCTAATTGTTGTTGTTGTCATTGTGTTTATGAATGGTTTGTTCTTGGCTGTGGCTGCTGCTGCTGCTGTGTTTTCTTCATCATCGTCATCATCATCTCATCTTCTAGCGAATGCCTCAGCCTTTGCTTGCCATCTCTGTATTTCTGAATTTTTTAAAATGATATTTTGCTATATTTTTTATGAGTACGTATGTATTGTTGTTGTTTTTGTTGTTGTTGTTGTTGAAGTTCAGTGTTGCTTTACGTCCACAGATACCAGGACAATTAGGGACGGGGAGCCCAGGATCGCCCCAATGACTCTCACAGCTCCTGATCTCTGTTTTTTTTCTTTTTTGTTTGTTGTTTCTTCTTCTTTCTTTTCTTGTGGAGGTCTCAGCTGTTGTCAGTCACTTTCATAGCATTAAAAAAAACACCCAAGCAACACGCACCAAAAAGCCCTACATCTTATGCATTGTTGACAGGTCAGTCATTGGATGGACCCCGTCCAGCTAAACAAGTGGTGCCGGTGTCTCAGGAGGTGAAGGATGCCTACACAGCAGAGGCCAAGGCATTTGCCAGCCGTCTAGCCACTCAACTCCAGGATGCTGAAGGTTTGTCAACGGCCAGTCTACGTGCTGACACTTTCTACTCCAAACCAGGGAGGGAGGTGGGGGGTGTTGGGGGGGGGGTTGGGAAGGGGTGGCTGAAATGAAGCTTTTAAATCTGCAGCCTACTCCAAACCAGGGAGGGAGGTGGTGGGGGTTGGGAAGGGGTGGCTGAAATGAGGGCTTTTAAATCTGCAGCCTACTCCAACAGGGGAGGTGAAAGGGGGGGGGAGGTCTGGGGGTGGGGGTGGGGGGGGGGGGGGGGGCTGAAATGAAGGCTTTAAATCTGCAGCCTACTCCAAACCAGGGAGGGAGGTTGGGGTGGGGGTTGGGAAGGGGTGGCTGAAATGAGGGCTTTTAAATCTGCAGCCTACTCCGAACAAGGGAAGGAGGTGGGGGGGGGGGGGTGGGGGGGAGTAGCTGAAATGAGGGCTTTTAAATCTGCAGCCTACTCTGAATCAGGGAGGGAGGTGGGGGTGGTTGGTGGTGGGGGGGGGGGAGTAGCTGAAATGAGGGCTTTAAATCTGCAGCCTCTTAGTCACAGCTAGAGCAAGGAAGCTGATGAGATGGCTGTGGCCATGATTATTGTTAATGACAGTAACTGAGTAAGGGTCTCAGAGCTTTGGGATGTGTCCAAGTGTTATGCATTATCAGTTTGTTTTGAATTTGACACCAAAGACAAGGTTTAATTAGCTACAGTAACACATTGATTTGGACATCAAAGACAAGGTTTAATTAGCTACAGTAACACATTGATTTGGACATCAAAGACAAGGTTTAATTAGCTACAGTAACACATTGATTTGGACATCAAAGACAAGGTTTAATTAGCTACAGTAACACATTGATTTGGATATCAAAGACAAGGTTTAATTAGCTACAGTAACACATTGATGTGGATATCAAAGACAAGGTTTAATTAGCTACAGTAACACATTGATTTGGATATCAAAGACAAGGTTTAATTAGCTACAGTAACACATTGATTCGGACATCAAAGACAAGGTTTAATTAGCTACAGTAACACATTGATTTTGACATCAAAGACAAGGTTTAATTAGCTACAGTAACACATTGATTTGGAGGTTTAATTAGCTACAGTAACACATTGATTTGGATATCAAAGACAAGGTTTAATTAGCTACAGTAACACATTGATTTGGACATCAAAGACAAGGTTTAATTAGCTACAGTAACACATTGATTTGGACATCAAAGACAAGGTTTAATTAGCTACAGTAACACATTGATTTGGACATCAAAGACAAGGTTTAATTAGCTACAGTAACACATTGATTTGGACATCAAAGACAAGGTTTAATTAGCTACAGTAACACATTGATTCTGACATCAAAGACAAGGTTTAATTAGCTACAGTAACACATTGATTTGGACATCAAAGACAAGGTTTAATTAGCTACAGTAACACATTGATTTGGACATCAAAGACAAGGTTTAATTGCACAGTAACACATTGATTCGGATATCAAAGACAAGGTTTAATTAGCTACAGTAACACATTGATTTGGATATCAAAGACAAGGTTTAATTAGCTACAGTAACACATTGATTCTGACATCAAAGACAAGGTTTAATTAGCTACAGTAACACATTGATTTGGATATCAAAGACAAGGTTTAATTAGCTACAGTAACACATTGATTTGACATCAAAGACAAGGTTTAATTAGCTACAGTAACACATTGATTCTGACATCAAAGACAAGGTTTAATTAGCTACAGTAACACATTGATTTGGATATCAAAGACAAGGTTTAATTAGCTACAGTAACACATTGATTGGATATCAAAGACAAGGTTTAATTAGCTACAGTAACACATTGATTTGGAATCAAAGACAAGGTTTAATTAGCTACAGTAACACATTGATTTGGATATCAAAGACAAGGTTTAATTAGCTACAGTAACACATTGATTCTGACATCAAAGACAAGGTTTAATTAGCTACAGTAACACATTGATTTGGACATCAAAGACAAGGTTTAATTAGCTACAGTAACACATTGATTCTGACATCAAAGACAAGGTTTAATTAGCTACAGTAACACATTGATTTGGAATCAAAGACAAGGTTTAATTAGCTACAGTAACACATTGATTTGGACATCAAAGACAAGGTTTAATTAGCTACAGTAACACATTGATTCTGACATCAAAGACAAGGTTTAATTAGCTACAATAACGCATCTCTGGAGATGCTTACAGGATTGTCTTACAGTGTGCGTTATCCGTCTCCGTTGTTTTCAGCTGAGAGATTGTACTGCCCCAGCTTCAAGAAGACACCTTGCGGATGTCTGCAGAAATACCTCGGAGGTGAAGGTATGGACTTGTAACTGAAAAACTGACATAATTGATTCTGTCATAGCTTGCGGTGGTGCTACACCTGAAACGTTTTTGTTTTTTTTTGGGGGGGGGGACAGTGACCCCAAAATGCTGAAGCGGAATCAACACACATGGAAATTTTCAGCACTTTGTGGTCCCAAAGACGGTATCTACAGTACCTGCTGTCTCTGTAGTACAAATGAACGATCTGGAACAGAATGAGGCCCAAAAGTGCTGAAGCGGAATCAGCACACAAGGGAATTTATTAGGACTCGAAAGACCTCACACAAACACAAAAACAAAGACCTGAGTCACCTGCGGTAGTTCTTAGCTGGCACGCATGTAAATACAAGGTGCATAAACTCTACCAGAGGTACATCCTGTTGATTTCGTACAAATGAACACCTGACCACATTTGGTTTTCAGAGTGGTCTTTAGCACTTTTCTTTCCAAGTAAGTTTCAGTGAGTCCTGATCTTGATCTGGATATTGTACATCGCCAGACCTAACTTTAGGTATAAATGCAATGGGAGGGGAGTGCATGCATATAAATTAGATGGTGCTTAGGGTGACAATCCGTTGTTTCAAGTCCTTGAGCATGGGGGCCTTCATGCACCTGGTCGTCACTGAGGTGGTTCCAGTCAGTGGTGGTGTGGACAAAAAAAAAGAGTTCTTCAACTTCTTGTGCTGTTCGGTATTTGAGTGAGGGACTAAGAAGGGTCTGGAGTTGAGTGTTGCTTGTCTATTATAAAGTTCTTTGCTGCAAAGTCTTGGAATTTTGCTGGCCTAATTTGTCTTTTGTTTGCTGGCAGGGGTTTTAAGAACTTTCTGACTAGATGGCGGGTACCAGCCCCTCAAACACCTTATAGAAAAAAGAGAGGTGTTGTTGTTTGCATCGGCCTTGTAAGATCAGGAGGTCTAGTTTATGGAGCATAAGTAATCCTACAGCCCAGGTAATACCTGGTGCTAAAACCTCCAGTCTGTTGGTTTTCATGCGATAACCACCTTATAGAAGAAAGAGAGGCGTTGTTGTTTGCATCGGTCCTGTAAGTTAGGGAGTCTAGTTCCTGGAGCGTAAGTAATCCTCTAGCACACTGTTGGTTCCCGCGCCTTTTCTATTTTCGGTCCATCAACGTGGAATGACCTTCCCCTTCCTCTCCAACAGAAGCTCTCTCTGGACTCATTCAGATCTCATCTAAAAACGTTTCTTTTCCCAAAAGTGTAGCCCTGCCATGTTTTCTGTTCCGTGCATCTTTATCCATTCCAAGTCTCCCGGGCGATTGCTGCCCATTTTAAAACTGTGTACATTTATTTAGATTTGCATAGTCAGAATGCTTGTGTGTGGGGGTGCCTGTGTGTGTGTGTGCGTGCATGTGCACTTAGAATAGTCTCTAGGGACAAGATGTTGTGCTTTAAAAATACTTTAATTTTTTAATTTTTTTTTATAACTTTAATTATTATTAATACCTGGTGCTAAAACTGCTGGTCTGTTGGTTTTCAGGCGATGCCGAGCAGGTGGTGGAGAAGGGGCGAGAGCTGCTGGCCCTGTACAGACAGGCTCGGGTCCTGGCCGCTGAGAAGGTGTACAATGTGGAGGAAGTGGCGCAAAAATATGCCTCCCAGAAGAAAGCCAAGCAGTGAGTTTGCTGCGTTGAACTCTTTCGTCATCTTCCTCCTCTATGTGACCGCTTTCGTCATTTTGAGGTTGTGAAGAGCACAGAGAGAAAAAAGAAGAAGATTGTTTTGTATAGATGAAATGAGATAATGACTGTTTTTGTTTGCTTTTCTGTTTTGTTTTTTAATGCTCTTTGTTGATTGATTTTTAATCTGATTACATTTTCTGTTTTAGTTTAGTCTTTACTATCTGTACTGAGTCAAACACATACAAAGTTCAAAATAATGCTGTTTATTAGGACAAAACACAGCATGCTTGTGTGTGTTTGTGAGCGTGTGCGTGTGTGTTTGTGTGTGTGCGTTTATGTATGTGCATGTGTGTTCATGTGTGTGTGCGTTTGGGTGTGTGTGCGTGCATGCATGTGTGCGTGTGCATGTGTGTGTGTGTGTGTGCCTCTTGTCTTTTGTCCAGTTTGCATCTTGATAGCTGCAGACGGAGAGCATTTCTAGACAGAGCACCAGGTTTTAGTTTAGTCTTTACCATCTGTACTGAATCAAACACATGAAAAGTTCAAAATAATGCTATTTATTAGGACAAAACACAACACGATTGTGTGTGTGTGTGTGTGTTTATGTGTGTGTGTGTGCACGTTTGTGTGTGTGCGCATTTGTGTGTGTGCGTGTGTGTGTTCATCTTGTCTACTGTCCAGTTTGCATCTTGATAGCTGCAGGCGGAGAGCATTTCTAGACAGAGCACGAGGTGGGCAGAGTGCAGGTGCTTCTTCAGGGTCGATGTCACAGAGTGATCATGCTTAACCTGGCTTTCAAGAGCAAGTGCTTTCACTAGGTGTCGCCGACTCTCACTGATTTCCCCCCTGTTTGTTCCTTTTCAGTGGTTGCATGGGATTAGGCAATGGTCACAAACGTTCACAGCGCTTTGAGGCCTTCATCCTGGAACACCGTGAGCGTCTCAAGCGAGAACATCACCTTTGCGAGAGAGCAACGCAGCGCATCTTGTGCTACTCCAATAACTTCCTGCACAAGAAACTTAAGACTGAGGAGGTATTGTGTCCACATTTAGCTCCCTCGGTTCTTTCTCTGCTCGTGCGTGCGTGCGTGCGTGCGTGCGTGCGTGCGTGCGAGCGAGAGAGAGAGAGAGAGAGAGGGAGAGAGGGAGTGTGTGTATGTGACTGAGTGAGAGTGTGTGTGTATGTGAGTGAGTGAGTGAGAGAGAGAGAGAGAGAGAGAGAGAGAGAGTGTGTGTGTGTGTGTGCGTGCGTGCGTACATCCATCAATTTTGAGGACGTACCTTGTACCGTCCTCAATTATGAGGATGTTACATATTTTGAGTGCTGATTAACTGCCTTGTGTTTTGATTCTGCACAATGCTCTGGGCCTTGTTCTGTTTCAGGTTTGTTATATTGTAAGACCTGAATTTTATGATGAGGGAAAATCATTTTGGTTGTATTTGAACAGCGTGGGAGTCGTGTGGTGCGACAGAAAGGCAAGGCCGCCCTTGGCTTGTTGGATCCGCTGGAGTCCTTGGGAAGGCGGCACTGCTGCGTAGACCAGTGTGTCAGGGTAGGGTGTTTTTTGAATGAATGAATAAATAAAAATTTACGTATAGCGCATGAAAAACCTCCCCCACAAAACCTTTCATTTTCACAGCACCAGATACGCAGTGCATACATGTAAGCTCTCGCAAGCTAAAAACTACCAAGGGACACTCCTACCAATAAAGTACAAACAGCCCCTGCCCACCCACCCTTCTATATATACATATAGTGACAAATAATGGTAACAGAAAAAGAATCAAACACACACACACACACACACACACACACACACACACACACACACACACACACACACATGCACACACACAGCTATGGCCATAGTTGGCTATAGCTGTGTCTTTATTTGTCTTGGAGTCATTGGGAAGATGACATTGCTGCATAGACCAGTGTGTCAGGGTAGGGTGTTGGTTGGCTATGGCTGTGTCTGTCTTGGAGTCATTGGGAAGATGTGTGTGTGTGGTGTGAGAGAGAGAGAGAGAGAGAGAGTGATGGTGTGTGTGTGTGTGTGTGTGTGTGTGTGTGTGTGTGTGTGTGTGTGTGTGTGTGAGAGAGAAAGAGAGAGAGAGAGAGAGTGTGTGTGTGTGTGTGTGTGTGTGATAAAATGAACATATCCTTATGTCTTTGTAAGTGCCCTGGGCTCTTAGGAGACGGGGCATCATAAATAATCTGTTATTGTTTTGTTCATCCCTTGTCGTTAACTCTCGTGACCATTTGTGATACTGATAGTTTCCTCACAAGTTCATTACTCACACTGCACATTTCTGCACGTTCCAGATGGTTTACTCACACAGAAACCTGCTGTCTCAGTGGCGAAAACGAGCTGTTATGAATCAAAGTGAGGCTCGCAGGGTTTTGGCAGAAATGCTGACACCTTCTGGTGAGTAAAGGGAACAGTTGTTGCGGTTACTGTTGTTATTGTAGCATTCCTCAGCTAAACATTGCACAGGTACGTTGGCACATCAATCAGTCAGTATATCTTTACTGTTTTAGATCTTTATCTTTGTTGCCACGTGTCGAGCAAGATATATACATGTGCATGGAATGAGGCGTGGTGTTGAGAGCATTCATATGAAATCGTAAACACATTCACAATAACATTAACAGGTTAACAATGTATATGCTGTCATAATGCAATCGACAAACCACAAAATACTCATAAATTAAACGCACAGCAACCAGTTGATGCTTCATGTAAGTAAGAGAGTAAAAACCGAGGCATTGCGTAAAGGTGAAGAGGAATAAGCAAAACATCAACAAAACAGAGATGAGGGGGGTGCGGGGGGTGGCTGGTTGGGGGAGAGAAGAAAAACGTGATTAAGACGCACATCAGTGTTTAGCACCTGGTTAGGTGTTAAGCGCACATGACATTTTCAGCGCCTTGTTAAGCGTTAAGTGCTTGTGGCATTTTCAGTGCCTTAAGTGTTAAGTGTTAAGCACATGTGGCGTTTTCAGCAGCGTGTTAAGTGTTAAGCATGTGTGGCGTTATGAGCGCCTCGTTAAGTGTTAAGCACATGTGCCATGTTCAGCGCCTTGTTAAGTGTTAAGTGCTTGTGGCATTTTAAGGGGCATGTGGCGTTTTGAGCGCTGTGTTAAGTGTTAAGCACATGTGCCATGTTCAGCGCCTTGCTAAGTGTTAAGCACATGTGCCATGTTCAGCGCCTTGCTAAGTGTTAAGCGCATGTAGCATGTTCAGCGCCTTGTTAAGTGTTAAACATGTCGCATGTTAGTGCCTCATGAAGTGTTAAGCGCATGTGGCATGTTCAGCGCCTTGTTAAGCGCACATGGCGTGTTCAGCACCTTGTTAAGTGTGAAACATGTCGCGTTTTAATGCCTCGTGAAGTGTTAAGCGCATGTGGCGTTTTCAGCGCCTTGTTAAAGCGCATGTGGTGTGTTGGGCAGGAGGTGTACGATGTAACTGCTACAAGTTCATCAGCTGGGTGACAGGCTGCAGCAACAGCACCATCAGCAAAGTGCGGGACCAGATGCGGCGCACAAAGGGCGACCGGGAGCCTCCGCAGCACGGACTGTACACATACTGGGAGCGCAAATCACACACCAGGAAACACAGAACACGCCCCTCCGCCACTGCTACGCATGGTGGGTAGAAACTAGTGTCGTAACTCTCTGCGTCCATATTGAAATGAATATAAACTGTAGATATGTTAGAGTTGGCTTCTTTACTGGTGCGTTTCTATAGAACAGTGTGATACAGTACAATACTTTTTTTATTATTTGTGTGTGGCCAGAAATTTGTCTTCTGGCTCCTCATTTATTTGAAACAGTTCAATAGACAGTAAATTTACGGTAAAACATTCAGCGTTTCAGCAAGCTATGGAGCATAAAAACAGTCACAAAAAACAAGTCAGTAGCTTGGTGTTTTACGCCCAGTCAGCCAGTATGGTTATATCTGGGTGAAAGTCACACAGAACAATTGACAGACATTATAGTATGTGAAGTATGAATAAAGGTTCACGCGCATACTCACAACCCCCCCCCCCCCCTCCCCCCACACACACACCATAGCAATGCGAGGATACTGCAAACATGCTGTCTACACACGATCAACCATCTTTCTTTCTCTCTTTTGTTAGGTCTTAACGTCCACCGAGACCACTTCAGTCTATTGGGGGGGGGGGGGGGGGGGGGTTGGGTACCTGTGAGTAGCTCCCCTTAGGCACTCTCACCCACAAAGACCAGAAAGACCATCAGAATATGGATACGGATGATTTATTCATTCAGGCCCTTGCCCCTCATCAGAGTTCAGGAGCTGTGTGTGAAAGTCGAGGTGGCCATCCTGGGCTTTCCTTCCTAATGAGCCTTACGGTTTCTGTGGACGTAAAGCAACACTGAACCATGCTTCGCCATTGGTCACAGTTTGTCCCTAATATGTCAACCGACATCCGAGGACATGCAGCACTACATCATCATCTTGCCCCTCATGAAGGGGTAAGTAAGTAAACGTGGTGCTTAACGTCCACAGAAACCATAAGGCTTATTAGGGACGGGTTGAAGGGGTGCAGGTGGATGACCTACCGCCTCACAGTACTTACTGTAATTGTACCTGTGAGCAATAAAACCAACAAACTAACGACGATGCACTTGACTAGGTACTAACAATGACTGCGTACTTGAATCATGACATTGAAACGCTATGCAACTTAAGGGCTTTGTACAAATACACTGACAGATTTCTCACAGTATTTTCATTGGTGGATGCCAGCAGCAGTCTTAACCGAAAAAGACATGGAAATTTGTAGAATTACAATAAATCTTAAGGTGATGGGGACCTTACAAGTGTGAAGCAGCTTCTGCACCACAGCTTGCTCTTTCAACAGCTGTGCGGAAGAAAGCCCCGAAGACAGTGACCTGAGAATCAGCTGTTCAGGAATAACTCGGCAGCAAAACAATCTGTCCAGCTATTGATTGATTGATTGATGATCGCTTATATAGTGCTATTCTCCGCTCTCTTGAGCAGACTCACTGTGCTCGCGTGTGGTTCTACGTGAGTGACTAGCTTTTTATAGCGTGTTTTTGAATATCCACCGAAGTGGCATACTTACAGCGCTGGCATGGCTGGTGCCACAGAAAACTGCAGCCGTCTCGGCGCAAGTTCTGTGTACACCATACAACCATGCACCATATCACTTCATGCAAAGCCACATACGTAAGGTGTATGCGTGTTTAGCTGTATCCTGCCACCTGCACTTTTGGCAGAATGACGGGATCTTTTACATGCTACTGCGGTAACACTCGGGTGGAACAGATACCGAAATAAGAGTCAGCACAGAAAGCCGACCCTGGAGAAGAAAATTATTCGCTGCTCCTGCAGGGATTCGAACCTGCCACCTTTCAATCACGAGTCCGGTGCTCTAACCACTGAACTATCTGCAGCTATGAGAAGGACCATCAGCCACCAGCAGAACAATAGATGTTAACATGGTGGGCACCTCACCAGTGCAAAGCAACTTGTACGAGTCTCTGCAACTTGCGCTTTCAACAGTTGCGCGGAACAAAGTCACAAAGGCAGTGTCCAGAGAATCGACTGTTGAGGAACAAGTGCAACTTGCCCTTTCAACAGCTGCGCGGAACAAAGTCACAAAGGCAGTGTCCAGAGAATCGACTGTTGAGGAACAAGTGCAACTTGCCCTTTCAACAGCTGCGCGGAACAAAGTCACAAAGGCAGTGTCCAGAGAATCGACTGTTGAGGAACAAGTGCAACTTGCCCTTTCAACAGCTGCGCGGAACAAAGTCACAAAGACAGTGTCCGGAGAATCGACTGTTGAGGAACAAGTGCAACTTGCCCTTTCAACAGCTGCGGCGGAACAAAGTCCACAAAGACAGTGTCCAGAGAATCGACTGTTGAGGAACAAGTGCAACTTGCCCTTTCAACAGCTGCGCGGAAGAAAGCCACAAAGGCAGTGTCCAGAGAATCGACTGTTGAGGAACAAGCTGCAACTTGCCCTTTCAACAGCTGCACGGAACAAAGCACAAAGGCATGTCCCTAGAGATCGACTGATTGGGAACACCAACTTGCCTTATCAACAGCTGCGTCAAGCAGAAGCCAAACAGTGTCCAACCTCCTGTTAAGAAAAACTTGGAGCATGACAGTGTCCAGCTATGAGAGCCCAGCCCCACCTCCCTGTTAAGACAGAGCATGACAGTGTCCAGCTATGAGAGCCCAGCTCCACCTCCCTGTTAAGACAGAGCATGACAGTCTGTCCAGCTATGAGAGCCAGCTCCACCTCCCTGTTAAGACAGCATGACAGTCTGTCCAGCTGAGAGCCCAGCTCCACCTCCCTGTTAAGACAGCATGACAGTCTGTCCAGCTTTAGAGCCCAGCTCCACCTCCCTGTTAAGACAGCATGACAGTCTGTCCAGCTATGAGAGCCCAGCTCCACCCCCCTGTTAAGACAGCATGACCGTCTGTCCAGCTGAGAGCCTATCTCCACCTCCCTGTTAAGACAGAGCATGACAGTCTGTCCAGCTATGAGAGCCCAGCTCCACCTCCCTGTTAAGACAGCATGACAGTCTGTCCAGCTGAGAGCCCAGCTCCACCTCCCTGTTAAGACATAGCATGACAGTCTGTCCAGCTATGAGAGCCCAGCTCCACCTCCCTGATAAGACAGCATGACAGTCTGTCCAGCTATGAGAGCCCAGCTCCACCTCCCTGTTAAGACAGCATGACAGTCTGTCCAGCTATGAGAGCCCAGCTCCACCTCCCTGTTAAGACGAGCATGACAGTCTGTCCAGCTATGAGAGCCCAGCTCCACCTCCCTGTTAAGACAGCATGACAGTCTGTCCAGCTATGAGAGCCCAGCTCCACCTCCCTGTTAAGACAGAGCATGACAGTCTGTCCAGCTATGAGAGCCCAGCTCCACCTCCCTGTTAAGACATAGCATGACAGTCTGTCCAGCTATGAGGCCCAGCTCCACCTCCCTGTTAAGACAGCATGACAGTCTGTCCAGCTATGAGAGCCCAGCTCCACCTCCCTGTTAAGACAGCATGACAGTCTGTCCAGCTATGAGAGCCCAGCTCCACCTCCCTGTTAAGACAGAGCATGACAGTCTGTCCAGCTATGAGAGCCCAGCTCCACCTCCCTGTTAAGACAGAGCATGACAGTCTGTCCAGCTATGAGAGCCCAGCTCCACCTCCCTGTTAAGACAGAGCATGACAGTCTGTCCAGCTATGAGAGCCCAGCCCACCTCCCTGTTAAGACAGAGCATGACAGTCTGTCCAGCTATGAGAGCCCAGCTCCACCTCCCTGTTAAGACAGAGCATGACAGTCTGTCCAGCTATGAGAGCCCAGCTCCACCTCCCTGTTAAGACAGAGCATGACAGTCTGTCCAGCTATGAGAGCCCAGCTCCACCTCCCTGTTAAGACAGAGCATGACAGTCTGTCCAGCTATGAGAGCCCAGCTCCACCTCCCTGTTAAGACAGCATGACAGTCTGTCCAGCTATGAGAGTCCAGCTCCACCTCCCTGTTAAGACAGCATGACAGTCTGTCCAGCTATGAGAGCCCAGCTCCACCTCCCTGTTAAGACAAACATGACAGTCTGTCCAGCTAGGGGTCCAGCTCCACCTCCCTGTTAAGACAGAGCATGACAGTCTGTCCAGCTATGAGAGCCCAGCTCCACCTCCCTGTTAAGACAAGCATGACAGTCTGTCCAGCTATGAGAGCCCAGCTCCACCTCCCTGTTAAGACAGACATGACAGTCTGTCCAGCTATGAGAGCCAGCTCCACCTCCCTGTTAAGACAAACATGACAGTCTGTCCAGCTATGAGAGCCCAGCTCCACCTCCCTGTTAAGACTAGCATGACAGTCTGTCCAGCTATGAGAGCCCAGCTCCACCTCCCTGTTAAGACAGCATGACAGTGTCCAGCTATGAGAGCCCAGCTCCACCTCCCTGTTAAGACAGAGCATGACAGTCTGTCCAGCTTTAGAGCCCAGCTCCACCTCCCTGTTAAGACAGCATGACAATCTGTCCAGCTATGAGAGCCCAGCTCCACCGCCCTACCACAGAGCATGGGAAGTTGTCCAGTTTGAGACCCAGACACAGACATTAAGACCGTTCTGGGTTCTGTGTGTTGCAAAGGCTGTACATATATCTTGTGTCTTTGCAGTGAGCTGTGTCAGCCGTGAATTGGGCGGTATCTGTCCATGCCCTGAATACGTGTGCGGGTGTGTGATGTCACTTTGTTGTGGAACATGTTAGAATGTTATGGTTTATTTGCAGGACGGGGCATATTTATCAGGATCCATCTCTAACATTTGCCCGTTAGGGACCTTCCCTTTCATCTCCCTGTGACGATGGCAACCTGTGCATTGGGTAAGTTTTTCAGCACATATTCCCCCCATGCCCTACTTTTCCCCTTTTTACAATGCAAGGCAGTGACACACACGCAGCAAGCTTACAGTGCCAACTTTAAAGGCATTTTTGAAGGCCCATAGTCAAAATGTGTCTGGCAACAAGCAATAACTTGTTGCCCGTGCTATAGGATGGCAATTTTTTTTCTTTCTCCATAAACTCGCGATCTTCTGGTTAGCCGAAAAACGATGTAAAGACACTTTTTCCACCCATTCTCCATCACCTTTCCCCTGTAATTTTTGCAAGCGCAACAGTAATGGCATTTTTACTTCTTCACAATTCTAGGTTCAACTTCCATTGTTACACACAGCGTGAGCCAGCGCCTACTCTGAAACCGGCCCGGAAGTGGCAGCTACGACCTTTTGCAACTGCTTGCGCGAAAGATTATGAAGGGCATTCACTCTTGCAAACCAGCTTCGCTGAACTGGCCAACAGCACACAGGAGTTTGGAGCTTTGGGTCTCATCTGCAGCATTAGACACTGTGTGCGTAGAACCGTTAGAGGAGAGGAGAAGAGGTCGCTGCAAATCGGGATTGAACCTGACAACCTCTCAGTCCTGATCCTGGTGCATGAACCACTCCCTAACTCCGCCCCACCACATCCCTGCGTATAGGAAGTTGTGGCCGAGTTTGCACCATGCAGACACAGA
>JABMCL010001655.1:1015000-1035000 GCA_018857735.1 Alviniconcha marisindica
AGCCGCAGTAACAAGACGTGTATGTTGTGTTGTGTTGTGTGACACAGCCTCGAGACATGAACAGCGACCGCAGTAACATGACGTGTTGTGTTGTGTTGTGTTGTGTTGTGTTGTGTGACACTGCCTTAAGACATGAACAGCGACAGCAGTATCATGACGTGTTGTGTTGTGTTGTGTTTTATGACACCGCCTTAAGACATGAACAGCGACCGCAGTAACATGACGTGTTGTGTTGTGTTTTATGACACCGCCTTAAGACATGAACAGCGACCGCAGTAACATGACGTGTTGTGTTGTGTTTTATGACACCGCCTTAAGACATGAACAGCGACCGCAGTAACATGACGTGTTGTGTTGTGTTTTATGACACCACCTTAAGACATGAACAGCGACCGCAGTAACAATACGTGTGTTATATGTTGTGTGACGAAGCCTCAAGATGCGAGCAAACAAACGCAGTAACAATATGTGTGTGATGTGTTGTGTTGTGTTGTGTGTTGTGTTGTGTTGTGTTGAGTTGAGTTGTGTTGTGTTGAATGACAGCCTGAAGACGCCAGCAAAAAAACCCGCAGTGTCAAGAAGTGTGTGTTGCGTTGTGTCTGACAGAACCTGGCCAGCATCCAGCAGCAGGTGCTGCAGCAGATGACGCAGCTGCAGGCGGCGCAGCAGAACCTGGCCTCCACCATCCACACGCTGCAGCAGCAGCTGGCGGCCCTGCAGCCGACGCAGCAGCCCCCTCTCGCTGGTCAGCAGCCGAACCCCGCCTCCCTCCTGGTCCAGCAGGTGCCCGGGTCTCTGGGCGCCCAGCAGACATTGGCATCCTCCCTCATGGCCTCCCAGCCCTCCTTCGGCGGTCAGCAGCACCTGTCACCCGTCGGGCTTCAGCAGCACGCGGCCGTTGGAGTTCAGCAGCACGCGGCCGTTGGAGTTCAGCAGCACGCGGCCGTTGGAGTTCAGCAGCAACATGCAGCGGCCGTTGGAGTTCAGCAGCACGTGCGCGCGTTGGAGTTCAGCAGCACATGCAGCGCGTTGGAGTTCAGCAGCAGCGGCCGTTGGATTCAGCAGCACGCGGCCGTTGGAGTTCAGCAGCAACATGCAGCGGCCGTTGGAATTCAGCAGCAACATGCAGCGGCCGTTGGGGTTCAGCAGCAGCATGCAGCGGTCGTTGGGGTTCAGCAGCAGCATGCAGCTGTCGTTGGAGTTCAGCAGCAACATGCAGCCGTCGTTGGGGTTCAGCAGCAACATGCAGCTGTCCTTGGAGTCCAGCAGCACGCGGCCGTTGGAGTTCAGCAGCAACATGCAGCCGTCGTTGGAGTTCAGCAGCAACATGCAGCCGTCGTTGGAGTTCAGCAGCAACATGCAGCCGTCGTCGGAGTTCAGCAGCAACATGCAGCCGTCGTCGGAGTTCAGCAGCAACATGCAGCGGCCGTTGGGAGTTCAGCAGCAACATGCAGCCGTCGTCGGAGTTCAGCAGCAACATGCAGCCGTCGTCGGAGTTCAGCAGCAACATGCAGCGGCCGTTGGGGTTCAGCAGCAGCATGCAGCCGTCGTTGCCGCTCAGCAGCAACAGCTTCCAGCTTCTGCAGGTGCTCAGGTGTCTTTTGCCCCGAACTCTGAGCAGGTGTCCAGCTGCCAGCTGCCAGCTCCCGTGAACGGCCCCCACCAGCAGCTGGCGACCCTCAGCGGCCCGCAGCCAGCCAGCTGGGTGATGAACTGCCAGCAGCAGCAGGGTGTGGGTTCCGGTCCACTGGGGGGCCTGACACCACAGCAGCAGCAGGGTGTGGGTTCCGGTCCACTGGGCCTGACATCACAGCAGCAGGGTGTGGGTTCCGGTCCACTGGGGGGCCTGACACCACAGCAGCAGCAGGGTGTGGGTTCCGGTCCACTGGGCCTGACATCACAGCAGCAGGGTGTGGGTTCCGGTCCGCTGGGCCTGACATCACAGCAGCAGGGTGTGGGTTCCGGTCCACTGGGCCTGACACCACAGCTGCCGCAGCAGGGTGTGGGTTCCGGTCCACTGGGCCTGACACAGCCGCAGCAGGGTGAGGTTCCGGTCCACTGGGCCTGACACCACAGCAGCAGGACTTTGAGCAGTCACCGCCGGGTGTGTCGACGTTTGCACCTCAGCAACGGGCCACCTTTCTGACGGGCAATTGCGATTTCGGGCAACGGCTAGGCACACAGCAGCATCAGCAGCAGCAACAGCAGCAGCCGCAGCTACAACAACAACAACAGCAGCAGCAGCAGCAGCAGAGGTCTCACCTGCTTCAGCAGGTGTCGACAGAGGGGACATCGCAACCGCCGTCTTACTTTGCTACGCAGCTGTTTCAGTCCGGCGCCGCACGGCACAACTCAGTGCTGCAGCTGCATCAAACCAGCAGCCTGCAGCAGAATGCTGTCCAGCCTCAGAGCGCCACCATGCAGCACTGGCCTCTACAACAGCATCAGCAGCAGCAGCAGCAGCAGCAGCAGCAGCAGCAGACTATGGGGGCCGGGCAACCCGCGCAGCAATGTATGCAGCCGAGTCAGCAGACGTCTCAGCCCGTCATGGTGACACTCGTCCAGCCAGGTCTGCAGCAGCCGCCTCAGCATCACCAGCACCACCTGCTTCAGTCTCTGCTGCAGTGCTCCGCTGCCCAGTCGGTTCCCGCGTCCCTGCAGCAGCAGCAGCAGCAGCAGCAGGAACAGCAGCCCAGGAACCAGCAAAGCGACGGCCACCAGCAGCTGTTCAGACCCCCCCCTTACTTGATGGACACAACCCGGGAGAGCCGATCAGGCGTAGTGCTCTCTCTCTCAGCAGGGGCGTCCCAGACGATCCCATTCGCTGCAGGGGTGTCGCAGACTTTTCCGTCCTCAGCAGAGGCGTCCCAGACTTTCCCGTCGTCTTCAGAGGTGTCCCGGAGTTTGGCACTCTCGGCCGAGGTGTCCCAGACTTTTCCATCGTCTGCAGAGGCGTCCCAGACCTTTCCATCGTCTGCAGAGGCGTCCCAGACTTTTCCATCGTCCGCAGAGGCGTCCCAGACTTTTCCATCGTCTGCAGAGGCGTCCCAGACTTTTCCATCGTCCGCAGAGGCGTCCCAGACTTTTCCACCGTCCGCAGAGGCGTCCCAGACTTTTCCACCGTCCGCAGAGGCGTCCCAGATTTTCCCGTTGTCTGTGCAGGTGTCCCAGGCTTTCGCATCCTCGGTGGAGCTGTCCCGGACCCTTCCAACAACGGCCGAGGCACCTCAGATCCTCCCTCTCTCGCCAGACGCGTCCCAGGCCCTCCCTCTCCCGCCCGCGTCGTCGCCAGGCCGTCGGCGTTGGCGGGCTCTGACCCCCGTGTTGGCGGGGCCGTCGGTGGTTGCTGGGCAACCAGAAACCGGGCGCCCTCACCCCGAGGGTCCGGGAGATGACGACGCGACCGGGGCTCAGGACTCGCAGGCCTCGGCGAAGTCGTCCGCCGCCGGCGCCGCAGCAGGCGCGGGACAGGGGGGCAGGGGGTCGCCGGCAGCGCCGTCGCAGCAGTTCGGGTCTTCGGCGCTGAGGGTCTCCGATGAGCGCGGGAGCCCGCGGTTCGCCCCCGCGGCGGGATCTCAGGGTCGCTTCGCAGTGCCGCCGTCGGGGACGAGAGGAAACGGCTCTCCAGCGGCCCGGCGGCCGACCGTGGCGCGCGCGGAGCGGGAAAGGCCAGCGGAGGAGGGTCGAGGTCAAGGTCAAGGCGGTCAAGGTCAAGGTCATGCGGAAGGAGAGGGGAAGAGGGGGAGGAGGAGGAGGAGGGGGGGTCAGGCTTTGCCGGTGTCCGGCGGGCCGCCGGCCGCAGCGCCTCCAGCGCCGCGCGTCTTGCCGTCAGCGGCAGCCCGCAGTCCCCGTCCGGCAGAACCGCGGCGCAGCGCCGCCGGGCAGCCCCCGGGCAGCGAGGCAGCTTCACGGCAGCGTCCTTCAACGCCCAGCGCGTCCTCGGCCAACGTCGTGACGGCCACCACCAGCCCGCTGACAACCTCGGCGGGCAGCCGCCCTCATCATCATCATCATCGTCATCATCATCATCATCATCAGAGTCCGCTCACCCAGGCGTCCGCGGCGGCGTCGGTGGAGAGCTGGGCCCCGAGGCAGCCCCTGCTCATCAGCCTGCCTCAGCCCCTGGCGGCCGGTGCCCTGCTGTCACAGCAGACCCTACCCCCGCCGCCGCCGCAGCAGCAGCAGCAGCAGCAGCAGCAGCAGCTGGTTCTGACAGCCGCAGGCCCCGGCGGCCCCACCGCCCTGCTCCTTCAGCAGCCCCTGGATCTCTCCCGCCTGCTGCTCTGCCAGCAGCTGATCCCTGGCGGAGGGCTGCTGCTTCAGGGAGGCGGTTCTGCTGGCCTCGGCCTCGGCCTCGGCCTCGGCCTCGGCGTCGGCGTCGGCGTCGGCCAGCTTCAGGCGGAAGCCGCGGCTGGTGGGGATCCTTGCGGAGGTCCGCGGCCGACGGGCTCTGCGCAAAGCTCGGCCAAGCCCAGGAAGGCGAAGACCCCGAAGAACCTGGCGGCGGTGTCCAAGGCCGTTCCCCTGTGCGTCGTGTCCCAGTCGCTGTCGTCGGCTGGACTGGCGCAGGGGGCTCTGGCTTCCACCCGGCTCCAGGCAGGTGTATCTGGCGTGCTTCAGACAGTTCCAACCACGGTGTTGACCCAGACAGGTGTATCTAGCGTGTTTCAGACAGTTCCATCAACGGTTTTGACCCAGACAGGTATATCCGACGTGCTTCAGACAGTTCCTTCAACGGTTTTATCCCAGACAGGTGTATCTGGCTTGCTTCAGACAGTCCCATCCGCTGGTCTGACCCAGACAGGTGTATCTGGCGTGCTTCAGACAGTTCCTTCAACGGTTTTGTCCCAGACAGGTGTATCTGGCTTGCTTCAGACAGTCCCATCCGCTGGTCTGACCCAGACAGGTGTATCTGGCGTGCTTCAGACAGTTCCTTCCGCGGTTTGTCCCAGAAAAGGTGTATCTGGCTTGCTTCAGACAGTTGCATCCACGGTTCTGACCCAGACAGGTTCGCCAGCGATTGTGCCTCCGAAAGCTTCGTCAGCTGTTGCGATGAACCGGGCAGGTTCGTCCTCAGCGCCGCCCCAGCCGGTTTCATCGGCCGTGGCGCCGCAGATGACCCCAGTGCTTACCCCGCCCCGGACAGTCGTGTCCAGCACGCCCCGGGCGGTTCCGTCCTCCGTGGTAACCCAGACGGCTTCCTCAGCCCACGCGCCCCAGACCGCTTTTTCACTGGCTGTTGCCTCCCAGGCAGGCTCCTCCCAGGCAGGCTCCTCCCAGGCAGGCTCATCCCAGGCAGGCTCACCCTCGGCAGGCTCACCTTCGGCAGGCTCCGGGCAGAGAGCGAAGCCGGCGCAGGGCAGGGCCAAGCAAGGGAAGCGACCCAAGAGCGGCGACAGGAGAGGGCAGCACCGGCGCTGCGCCGACGGATGCTGGGCACGCCGCAGCAGCAGCAGCACCTGGCGCTCGGGCGCCGGGCACGCACGCCGCGTCAGCTGTCGGATCCGTCACGCTGTCCGCGGCAGGAGGAGGAGGAGGAGGAGGAGGAGGAGCAGGGAGCGGCCCGCCCTCCGCGGCGCCAGGCTCGTGCTGGCCGAGAGTCGCCGCAGCAGCCACCGAGGCCCCGCCTCTCGCTAACCCGCGGGCCGCGCCCAGCGCGCTGCTCGGCCTCCGAGGCGGGCCGACGCTGCTGCTGACCTCCGGGACGCTTGCCCAGGCGGGCCGCCGGGACGGTGCAGGGTTTTCGGATCCCGCTCCCGATGCCGGCTCTTCCGTGAGCGACTCGCTGGCCGCGGCTTTGTGCACGGCGACTCTCGCTTCCTCTGTGCCTGTTCTGCTCGTGTCGTCCGCCTCTTCCTCTTCTTCTTCTTCCTCCTCCTCCTCCTCCTCTTCCTCCTCCGGCTACACGACGAGCGCCAGCGCCACGCCCGTGGCTGCAGCAGGGCCGGTTCCCTCGCTGACGAGGCGCGCTCCCACGCTGGTGCTGGCCTCGGCCGGGTCGCAGGAAGGCAGCGCACGATCCGGCGGCAGGCAGGTCACGAAGGCGACCGGCGTTCCCGCGGCGGTAGCGGGCGAGGTTCAGCGGGCCCAGGAGCAGCCGGCGTCGTCGGCTCCCGCTGCTGGCGAGGGGCCCGCCCACGTCACCGCCTTTGGTCCGGACCCTGGCCGCCAGCGCGTCCCCCCCAAAGGGAAGGCAAAGAGGAAGACCGCTGGAACCAGCGGGCAAGGGACGGGTCAGAAGGGTCAGCGGACTGAGAAGGAATCCGCAGGAAATGAGAAAGCCAAGGACCGCAGCTTTCCCGACGGACGTTCTCAGGTACGTGAGGGAGGCGCTTGCGCATCCACTGGTGGCAGCGGTTTTCAGTTGTCTAGCGGAGGTGCTCCGCCACCACCACCACCACCACCACAAACACAGACAGATGTTCCGCTGGACGGCAGAGATCTTCCCATATTTAGCAGCTTTGTGTCCTGTGGAGCCGATCCAGCTCCAAGCGCAGACAAGGGGGGCCCAATTTCAGCCGCTGAGGCCTTTGCGGCTTCTTCGGCTCTTCGAACACAGTTCCCCGCGGACCCTGGTGCGGTGAAGCCCCCGAAGCGCATCAGAACCAGGGCAAGGCCGGGTGCAAAGAAACCAGTGACGGTTGGGGCGGCCCTGGAGAGCGGATCCACCTTGCTCGTAACCTCTGCCCCGCAGCTGCCTGCAGCAGACTTTGGCAAGACGTCCGCAGTGCGTTTTTCACTTCCGCCAGCGTCCGGGTCACCGGTTCCATCCGTGGCAGGTGGGACGGCCTCCGGTAATTTCTCTGGCACTGGACCAGTCCTCTCTGTCTTCACTGGCGGTGTCCCAGCCTCCAGTCTCATCCCGTGCAGTGTCCCAGTCTCCTGTACTACTCCAGGCAGTGTCCCAGTCTTCAGTCCCATCCCTGGCAGTGTCCCAGTCTCCTGTTTTATCCCTTGCAGTGTCCCAGTCTCCAATACTACTCCAGGCAGTGTCCCAAATGTCCCAGTCTCCTGTAGTATCCCTTGCAGTGTCCCAGTCTCCGATCCCATCCCTTGCAGTGTCCCAGTCTCCAGTACTACTCCAGGCAGTGTCCCAGTCTTCAGTCCCATCCCTGGCAGTGTCCCAGTCTCCTGTCCCAACCCTGGCAGTGTCCCCGTCTGGAGTTCCATCCCTTGCAGTTTCCCAGTCTCCGATACTGCTCCAGGCAGTGTCCCAGTCTCCGGTCCCACCCCTGGCAGTGTCCCAGTCTCCAATACTACTCCAGGCACTGTCCCAAGTGTCCCAGTCTCCGGTCCCATCCCCGGCAGTGTCCCAGTCTCCAGTTCTACTCCAGACAGTGGTCCAGTCTCCATCGCAGGGCTTGGGCCACTCCCCAGTTCTGCTGCAGGCGCTGGCCCGGTCTCCGGTCGCGTCTTTGGGAGACGCTCGACCTCCGCCCGAAAGGGCCGTAGCCGTCGACAGGACCCTGGAGGCAAACTGCACCGGGGCGGTCCCTTTGCAGATCATCGACGTCTCCATACCCACAGCGCAGCAGACCGGCGCGCTGCCGTCGGTGCCGCGGGTCACCGATTTGCCGCTGCGACTTGTGGACGTGTCAGCGTCTTCCGCTCAGCTCACCGCTCGGCCGTTGCGAGGTGCGGCCTTGTCGTCGACAGCGGCGAGCTTGGCTGGCCCCTGGGACGACAGGGCCGCGGCGTCGGGGACTGGACAAGCCACCACCACCACCACCTCCTCCTCCTCCTCCCCCCCTCCTCCTCCTCCTCCTCCTCCTCGTCTGCTTCGCTGGCCGGTGCGGCAGCTACGCTTCTGCCGGGGTCAGCCGTTCTTTCAGCTGCGCGTGTCGACGAGGGACGGTTCGGAGCGGCCGCAGCTTCGCCCGTGCTCGTCTCTGGAACTGCGACCCTGGCCTCCGCCGGCTGCAGTCGCTCAGGTGTGCCTGCCACCACCACCACCACCACCACCACGGCCCTGTTCTCGCTGACCGCATCGACGGGCTTGCCAGGCAGCGCGACACCTGTCGCGACTGCGTCCCAACCTCTGCAGACCGCGGTCCGTTCCCTTCAGACTTCTTCTGGCCTCGCCGTCGGGGTCTGTGCTGCTGCTGCTGCTGCTGCTGCTGCTGCTGCACAGACCAAGGGCTCGCCCGGACGGACCGCACAGGCTGGTTTTCCGGTCCGCTTGGCGCCTTCGCGGCCCCTCCCCCGACAGACCACGCCCCTGCCCCGACAGACCACGCCCCTGCCCCGACGGACCACGCCCCTGCCCCGACAGACCACGCCCCTGCCCCAGCAGAGCACATCAGCTGGATTCTCCGTCAGCGTGACGCCTTTGCAGACCCTTCCCCAGCAGACCACGCCTCTCGTCCAACAGGCCACGCCCCTCACCCAACAGGCCACGCCTCTCGCCCAGCAGACCACGCCCCTACCCAGGCAGGCCACGCCCACTGGTTTCCCTGTGAGCGTTACGCCCGTGGGAGATGGGAAGCGGCAGATGATGTGCATCACCAGCCCCATGAACTTTCAGCAGCTCCAGGTGCTGCTGTCTCACCTGCAGCTGCCCGTGGGCTCCGTCGTCAAGCAGTTACCGTCGTCGCCCGTCAAGGACGGGGCGTCTTCGGCTGGCGCTGGCCTTGCGGAGGTCGCCGTGCCGGGAACGCCCGTTTCAGCCGTGGACGACGCTTCGGTGAAAGGGACCGAAAGTCCAGGTCGCGCCGTAGGCAATCCTCTTCCACCAGGAACTCTTCCAGCCGTGGCCGCCGCGGCCTGTCAGAGCAAGACACGAAGCAACGGCAACGCCGCTTCGAGAACCACGACCAGAAGCAGCAGCAGCAGCAGCAGCAGCAGCAGCAGCATAAGCAATGTCGCCCCAAGACGGACGAGCCGAGCGAGCAGCGAGAGAAACGGCACAGAGGCCATGGCCGCGAGTGTCAGGAACTCGTCAGCAGTTCCTCCCGACAACCCATCGGGGAACTTCCACAGCGTTGTCGCGGACTCTTCACGAGTCAGCAGCAGCAGGAGGACCAGCTACACAACGCCATTAAGCGTGGCCAGCTTGGCCAGCAGTCTGCGACGAGGCACTGTCCCGCAAAGCGGCGGCTTGTCCGGCGGCGGTCTCGGCGAGGTCGAGGGCGGTCCGGTGTCGGGTCTTCGCGGCGCTGCGCCGGCCGAGCCCTCGCCAGTGTTCGTCGCAGCCGCAGCCACAGCCACAGCCACAGCCGCAGCCACGGCCACAGCCTGTGCGGGCCAGTCGCCCGCCCGGGTCGACCCGTCAGACCCCGTCCGTTCCTTTCCGCTTCGGCACGCCCCGCAGACCCCGCCCGTCGCCGGCTTGCTCCCCCCTGCCAGTGGCAGCGTGCAAACGCGCAAGACCGTGGCGAGAGCTTCGCCGAGGAACTGGGCTCTGACGCAGCTTCTCGGCAAGACCGTGTCCTTCCGGGGCGACGTCGACGCGCCCTCGAGCTGCGCCCCCGCTGCGTCCTCGAAGCGGTCCTTGGCTCGGGCCCAGCTTGGGGCGGTGCCGAGGGCGTCGGCAACTCCGGCGTCTTCGTGTGAGGCGTCGCCGCCGTCCTCCGCGAGGGGGGCCGGAGGGAGCGTGTGGATGACCGGTCAGTCGGCCGCTGACGGGTCGGCCGCGGTGACAGCTGCTGGGTCGAGCGCCACCCAGGCGGCTAGCCAGGGCAGTGCGGTCAGCCCCAGTCAGCCCCTGGTCACCGTCTCGAGCCAGCCTTTCGGCTTTGGACCAGACCGCGGTCGGGCGAGTCATCCCGCGCGGTCTGTGGTCGGCGCTGGTCTGAATCCGCCCGCAAGCGGTGGTCCAGTTCGGACCGTCAGCGGCGGTCCGGTTCAGACCGTCAGCGGCGGTCCGGTTCAGTCTGTCAGCGGCGGTCCGGTTCAGTCTAGTCAGCGGCGGACAGCTTCAGTCTATCAGCGGCGGTCCAGTTCAGCCTGTCAGCGGCGGTCCGGTTCAGTCTGTCAGCGGCGGACAACTTCAGTCTATCAGCGGAGGTCCAGTTCAGTCTGTCAGCGGCGGTCCAGTTCAGTCTGTCAGCGGCGGTCCGGTTCAGTCTGTCAGCGGCGGACAACTTCAGTCTATCAGCGGCGGACCAGTTCAGACCGTCTGCGGCGGTCCGGTTCAGTCTGTCAGCGGCGGACCAGTTCAGACCGTCAGCGGTGGTCCGCATCAAGCTGTCAGCGGCGGCGGTCCCAACCAGGACGCCACGGGTGAGCAGAAGAGAGGCTCCGGGTGTGTGAAATCCAGGCCACTGCCCAGGACGAGGGAGCCGGGCCCACCCAGGAAGCCCGTGCCCCGAAAGGCCGGGACCGGCAAGGCCGCCGCCAAGGGTCTCGCGAGACCAGCTCCGGGGCACAACAGTACCGTGTCTGCCCCAGGCTGTGCTGCCGGTCAGAGAAGCCGAACACCACCACCACCACCACCACCACTACCACCGCCACTGGATAGTCCGCATCTGTCCGGGGGCCCAAGGACGGGTGGCCCTGGTCAGCCGGAAAGCGAGCGAGCGGACCCGGTAACGGGGCGGGCGGGTGGAGAAAGTGCCGCGGTGAGTCTTCACACGCTGGCTAGCGTCCCGCTCCACTTCCCCCCGACGGAGGCAGCGACGACTACGACGACGACGGCGGCGGCGGCGGCGGCGCTCTGGCCTCCAGCGGCACCTGCGGCAGCCACCGCCGCCGAGGCGGGCAGCAGCGTCACCGTCTTCCTCAACGCCCACCCCCGAGAGCCCAACCCCTTCTACACCACCGCCGCCGCCTACGACCGCTTCCAGACAGTTTCTCCGACGGCGGTGCTGGCGCCTGCCGCGGCCGACTCGGACGACGCTGCGAGCCACGACGTGGAGTTCCTGTCCGGTCCCGGATTCCTGCCTTTCGTCTCCGCCACGTCCTCGCGAAGCCGGAACAGTTCCGGCGCCTCCAGCATCGAGCCGTCCATCACCATTGACCCCGCCCTCTTGCCCTTCGACCTTATGCAAATGTTCGCCCAGCAAGGGCTGACGCTGGCCGTGACGGAAGTGGTGCCTCCGAGTGGGAACGAGGATGGACCCTGAGTTGGGGGGGTAGTTAGTGTGTGTGTGTGTGTGTGTGTGTGTGTGTGTGTGTGTGTGTGTGTGTGTGTGTGTGTGTGCGAATGATAAATTGTTTTTGAACATGCATACGTGTAGTTTGTGAAGCTGTGTGTGTGTGTGTGTGCAGGCGAATGATAAATCGTTTTTGAACATGCATACGTGTAGTTGTGAAGCTGTGTGTGTGTGTGTGTGTGTGTGTGTGTGTGTGTGTGTGTGTGTGTGTGTGTGTGTGTGTGTGTGTGTGTTGTTGATTGATGTTGCCGCAGGCGACTGGTAAATGTGTCTTGAACATGCATACGTTGTAGTTTGTGAGCTGTGTGTGTGTGTGTGTGTGTGTGTGTGTGTGTGTGTGTGTGTGTGTGTGAGTGTGTGTGTGCGCAGGCGAATGATAAATTGTTTTTGAACATGCATACGTGTAGTTTGTGAAGCTTGTGTTGTGTGGTGTGTGTGTGTGTGTGTGTGTGTGTGTGTGTGTGTGTGTGTGTGTGTGTGTGCAGGCGAATGATAAATCGTTTTTGAACATGCATACGTGTAGTTTGTGAAGCTGTGTGTGTGTGTGTGTGTGTGTGTGTGTGTGTGTGTGTGTGTGTGTGTGTGTGAGTGTGTGTGTGCGCAGGCGAATGATAAATTGTTTTTGAACATGCATACGTGTAGTTTGTGAAGCTGTGTGTGCGTGTGTGTGTGTGTGTGTGTGTGTGTGTGTGTGTGTGGTGTGTGTGTGGTGTGTGTGTGGAGGGTGATAAATTGTTTTTGAACATGCATACGTGTAGTTTGTGAAGCTGTGTGTGTGTGTGTGTGTGTGTGTGTGTGTGTGTGTGGTGTGTGTGTGTGCAGGCGAATGATAAATCGTTTTTGAACATGCATACGTGTAGTTTGTGAAGCTGTGTGTGTGTGTGTGTGTGTGTGTGTGTGTGTGTGTGTGTGTGTGTGTGTGTGAGTGTGTGTGTGCGCAGGCGAATGATAAATTGTTTTTGAACATGCATACGTGTAGTTGTGAACTTGTGTGCGTGTGTGTGTGTGTGTGTGTGTGTGTGTGTGTGTGTGTTGTGTGTGGTGGTGTGTGTGTGAGTGTGTGTGTGCGCAGGCGAATGATAAATTGTTTTTGAACATCAGTGTTTTACTGTGTGGTTGTGTGTGTGTGTGTGTGTGTGTGTGTGTGTGTGTGCAGGCGAATATGAAGCATGTGTGTTGAGCGGTGGTGTGTGTGTGTTGTGTGGTGTTGTGTGTTTGTGGGTGGTGTGTGGTGTGTGCGTGGTGGTGTGTGTATGTAATGTCCTGTTAAAGTATTTGTAATGCGCTTTCACCTGACGTGAGTCTGAAGCGTACACTTCGTGTGTGTGTGTGTGCGTCTTGTGTGTGGTGTGTGTGTGTGTGTGTGTGTGTAAAGTCATGTTGAAGAGTATTTGTAAGGCGCTTTCACATGACGCGAGTCAAGCGGACACTTCGTGTGTGTGTGTGTGTGTGTGTGTGCGCGCGCGCGCACGCGCAGTGATGTATCCCGCCTGTACAGGTTCAGCGCTTGGAGCCTCGTGCACATTAAAAATGGATTCAGCGCAGTATAAATAAATTGTATCGTTATTGTTGTTCGTTTACCTCAGACGTAACTGCTTAGGTTTCATCGCCAGAGAAACCAGAGCTGAATTGAGTCTTCTCCGCTATTCTTTAAAAGTATAGTTTTGAATTCGATTCAGAAAATACTGCCCGGACAAAACCCGGACAGGCAGACGGACACAGTACTTCTAATGGTACTCCACCCACCCCCACCCACCCACAACATACCCCATAACTTGACTTCGTTATCAGAAGTACAAAAGGATATGATAGTGGGATAAGGTTTATTAACACTGACTCAGTCACGCCCCGACCCCGAATAAATAAAATTGAGTAACAGTTTGATAGTAACTGATGTTAATGTCCTTGTCACACCGCACAGGGTCACCTCAACCGCACCATCAAACGCGTTTACAGTACACATGATTCTGAGACTCTTCTCGTATGCATAGCTATAATAATATATATACACCAAAGTCAAACCTACAGACGCAATCGAAACACAGTACACTGAAGCGGTGCAATTTCGAATGGACGTGCAGAAGATGTTTTACTTGTTCGTTATATGTATGCACAAATCATGCTCGCCGATGATACTCAGAAATTGATCAATCTTTGTAGGCCAGTCTTGTAAAGAAACTAGCCTACTTATCTTTTTAACTTGTTCGTGCCAGTTTGAGTGACCGACCCATGTTCAAGGGAAGCTGACCGTGGTCAGTGACGTGAGTAAGTGTAGGTGCACGCGCGTGTGTGCATGTCAGTGACCCTGCCAAGTTCAGGTTCATTTTGCTTAATGTCCTCAGGTGCTAAAGAGCACATTAGGGACAATCTGTAGTGTGTCGTTACCTCGACGCCGACTAACTGTGAGTCTACCATGCGTAATTACTGCAACCACAGGCGCAACATTTTAGCTGCAAAGACGGAGTTGTGTTGGCAGGAATCAATATTTTTATTCTCTATTTTGCGCATGCCCAGCGCTACAGGGTTTACAAGCTTCCGCTGCTGTCACGTTGTATCGCCTCAGTCGCATTAAGAGACGCTGGCACCCCAGGGCAGTCCCCTAGTTCAGGAGCTGTGTGAGAGTCGAGGTGGCCGTCCTGAGCTGTCCGTCCTAACGAGCCTTCTGGTTTCCGTGGACGTAAAGCTATATTGAACCATGCTTCGGCATTGGTCACAGCTTGTCCCTAATATGTCAACTGACATCTGAGGACATTAAGCAACACTACCTACCTACCTACCATCCAGTATGTCATAGTTCAGGAGCTGTGTGAGAGTCGAGGTGGCCGTCCTGAGCTGTCCGTCCTAACGAGCCTTCTGGTTTCCGTGGACGTAAAGAATTATTGAACCGTGCTTCGGCATTGGTCACAACTTGTCCCTAATATGTCAACTGACATCTGAGGACATTAAGCAACACTTCACCACCAGGGCAGTCTCCTGTAGATCCTTGGTGGCGACAAGTGGTCTGTGGTCAGTCCGAGTGCAGTGAATGATCCTAAGCCCACCATGTACCGCTCGAACTTCTCACAAGCCCAATCCCAAACTCCAAGCACTGGTTTACGACATCCTTCCTTCAACCACTGCCGTATTTAGTTACGTCATAGGGTCCAGAAAACTGTCAGCTAACGAGCATTTTTTTGTTGGTGCTCAAACAGTAGTAAATTTGTTACAAACAACTCGTATCAGACGTTTGTTTTATAACTCACCATGTTCGCCAGCTAAAATCAAACCAAAATCGTTTGAATCGAGACGGAACTAATTTTTTACCCGGGGTGGATGCGTCTCATATTTACTGACGTGCGTGCTTGCGGGGCGCTAGGTTCCTTCCACAGTCTTATCAGTACCCAAACCTTTCGGAGGGCGCTGACCGCGTCGCTGGACAGCTGCGCGGAGATAAAGAGTGCCCCTTCAGTGGCGTAACTAAATCTGGCAGAGTTTGGAGGAAGGTGCCGGAAAGCGGTGCTCGGAGTGTGGCCCAAACCATGGCCAAACACTCCTTCTCAATCTGGGCATACCCCTTTTCTGCTGGAGTAAGGGTACGTGAGCAGTATGCGACCGGCTTGAGCCGTCCTTCGTGATCTTGAAGTAGCACGCCACCCAGCCCATAGCTGCTGGCATCCGCACTGACAAGGGTCCGCTTTGTGGCGTCGTAGAATGCCAGAGTAGGTGCTTCTAAAAGCAAGTCCTTCGCTTTCTTCACCGCATAGTTCAGGAGCTGTGTGAGAGTCGAGGTGGCCGTCCTGGGCTGTCCGTCCTAACGAGCCTTCTGGTTTCCGTGGACGTAAAGCTATATTGAACCATGCTTCGGCATTGGTCTCAGCTTGTCCCTAATATGTCAACTGACATCTGAGGACATTAAGCAACACTACCTACCTACCTACCTTCTTCACCGCTGCTGCTTGCGGCTGGTCCCATGCCCACGGTGTGTCCTTGTGGAGGAGGTCACTGAGTGGTGTAAGCACTGTTGACAGGTCAGGGAGAAATCTGCCCAGGTAGTTGACCATTCCTAGCCGAATCTGCCCAGGTAGTTGACCATTCCTAGCCGAATCTGCCCAGGTAGTTGACCATTCCTGGCCGAATCTGCCCAGGTAGTTGACCATTCCTAGCCGAATCTGCCCAGGTAGTTGACCATTCCTAGCCGAATCTGCCCAGGTAGTTGACCATTCCTAGCCGAATCTGCCCAGGTAGTTGACCATTCCTGGCCGAATCTGCCCAGGTAGTTGACCATTCCTAGCCGAATCTGCCCAGGTAGTTGACCATTCCTAGCCGAATCTGCCCAGGTAGTTGACCATTCCTAGCCGAATCTGCCCAGATAGTTGACCATTCCTAGCCGAATCTGCCCAGGTAGTTGACCATTCTTAGCTGAATCTGCCCAGGTAGTTGACCATTCCTAGCCATCGGCGTAGTTCTGGTACATCGCGTGGATCCTCCATCTGTCGGATAGCGTCCAGCTTCGAGGGGTCTGGCGTGACCCCATCCTTGCTCACGATGTGGCTCAAGAAGCTGGTCTCATCCTTGCGGAACTCGCATTTCTCTCGGTTAAGTTTTAGCCCGGTTTCAGCAAGACGGTTGAATGCCTGGTCAAGACGCCTGTCGTGCTCTTCCGTGCCATCGGCGTGACCGAGTATGTCATCCATACAGCACCCAACGCCCTCCATGTCACCGAGAACGTTCTCCGCTGTTCTCTGGAACACTTCGGGGGCCAACGAGATTCCGAAGGGCAGGCAGGGAAAGAAGTATCGGCCAAACGGTGTCATGAATGTGGTCAGCTTTGCCGTATCGTCATCCAACGGGAGTTGCCAGAAGCCCGACGTCGCGTCCAGCTTCGTGAAGACTGTGGAACCTTTTAGTTTGTGCATAACGTCTTCGAGGGTCGGGAGCACGTACCTCTCTCTCTCTCTCTCTCTCTCTCTCTCTCTCTCTCTCTCTCTCTCTCTCTCTCTCTCTCTTTACCGCTCGGTTCAGCTTCTTCAGGTCCTCGCAGATGCGTACTCCACCTCCCTTCTTCATCGCTGGCGCCATCGGCGCACACCAGTCAGTCGGCTCCGTGATGCGCTCGGTGACGCCATTCTCCTCCATGCGTTGGAGCTCCTGCTCCACCTTCAGGAGTGGAGGAAGTGGTATCCTCCGTGCAGTGGAGATGCTGTAGGCTGTGGCGTCGTCCCTCAGACAGATCTTAATGGGATCGCACTGCACTGGTCCGCCCGACTTCGCCAAACGCGAGATCACTGATACTGTCCAGACGCTTAACCAAACCTAAGCGTAGGGCTGCGTCCCTGCTGAGGAGGTTGTCGCAGTTGTTGTTCAGGACGAACACTCTGAAGGGGACGGTCTGCTGATTACCGATGTCGACGTAAGTGGTGAACGTCCCCACGTATGGCAGAGTACCTCCGGGACTGCGTAGGATGGCGTCTGATTGTCTCAGTCTTGGTTCAGGTCGAAGGCTGTCATACACCTCTTTAGAGATGACAGAGACGTCCGCCCCGGTGTCAATCTTCAAATCGACAGTGCGCCCATTCATTGTCAGCTTCGTGCGCCAGTGGTTCTTCGCCATACTGGTCAATGCTGCCCAGGAAGTATGTCGGTGACTCGGCCGGTCGGTTCACCGGGTTAGCTGGGCGTGTCTCCTTGATCTCTGGGTGACATTGTTGACTTTCTTTGAAGAGCGGTAGACTCGTTCAAAGTGTTGTTTTTTGTTGCCCCCCCCCCCCCCCCCCCCCCCCCCCCACAGGCCCTGCATTTCTTCCCCTTAGCTGCACACGTAGCCCCTCTGTTGTGGTGGCGTCCACAGTTGGTACATGCGTTGATGATGAAGTGATGCTTAAATGTCCTCGGATGTCGGCTGACGTATTAGGGACAAGCTGAGACCAATGCCGCAGCACGGTTCAATAAATCTTTACGTCCACGGAAGCCAGAAGGCGCCAAGTTAGGACGGACAGCCCAGGACGGCCACCTCGACTCTCACACAGCTCCTGAAATATGGTACATGCGTTTGCCTTCAGTTCGCCCTTTGTAGTCCGGTTTCTTGTTCCTGGCACCACCTCTTGGTCCGTCATGGTTGTGTCCCTGCCGCGGTGCACCAGAGCCGGAAGGGCTGTGTGTGGCTGCATCAATGCTGGTGCTGCTGTCACGCCTCTGCTTGCTCAGCTGGTGCTTCACGAGTTCCCCCCTGAAGGGAGGCCGGGGATGTCTGACGTCTCCCTCCTGTCTGGAATCTCAGGGCTGTCATTTGATTCCCCTTTCCTGTCTCCTCTCTTGTTTTGTTTTTCTGCCTAGTCCTCTTGCTCTTTCTGTCATTTTTCTGCTACTGAATGGTCCATTCTCCTGACTTTATTTTTCTTCTCTCCAGAAAACTCAAATATCTTTCGTTAAGGGTTAGGCTTTTTTTTGTATGGCTCTTGTTGAGCAGCTAGGAGATGATAGTTGGTAGGTGGTATGTGCAGCTTGCTGCCCTATCATCCCTATGGCACTGGTATTTGCCATTATGCATTTATATAACGTTTTTTTAATTTTATATTGTGTCTGTCCATTCCTTTATTTTTAATTTTTTCTGTAACCTGGTATTGATAAATTAGACAGAATGGTCGACGATACCAGCATGTCCTAGCCTCATGTGCTCTTTTAACAGGGGTAATATTGAAGGGACTAACTCTTCGAAATATTTGTCTGATGTTTGTGTATGCATGTTTTATGTTTGTGAAGTGATTGGTTTTGTTGATTGACTTGACAGAGGGTTGATATATACGTGGGAAGAGTTTAGAAATGTGTATTTGCTTATGACCTGAGTTTGTCTGTCCTGAGGTGACCCTGTGTGGTTGACAGGACATTAAAATCCAATCACTACTACTACTCACGAGTTCAAACTGACGAGCCTGTTGCACTGCATCTTTTAACGTAAGGTTTGCCTGTAGTTGTAGCTTCTCCGACAGTTCACGGTGGCGCACCCCAAGAACCAGTCTGTCTCGAATGCTTCAGTTCTTCCTCTTTGGAACGTTTGCCTGTTCGGAAAACTCATACAGCTTCCTGACGTATGTCTCTACGTTTTCATCAGGCAGTCGCGCGCGAGAGAGTAGAAGAGCGCTCGCTCATGCAGTACGTTCACTCTGGGTACAAAATGTTCGTCGAACTTGGCAAGTACCTGTTGCGGCGTGGTGTTGTCGTCCAATCCGGTGAAGGTCGTGTAGATCTCCTCGGCCTCTGGACCCATTGCGTAGATGAGGCCGCTGATCTGGACTGCCTTGTCTGTGAGCCGGTTTGGCCCAGCGGCAAGGCGTTAGGCTGGTAAGCAGAAGGACCTCGGTTCGAATCTGCTTCGGCTCTCCTTTCTCTTCAAAAGTTGTGGTCTGTGGACGCTGTCTTGTGACTTTGTCTCTCACAATTATGGAACATTAAAATGGCTCTCATCGCTGCCCACCTTAATGCAGAAGTCATTCTGGTGGCGACAGTGTAGCGACAGGTATATAATTTCCCTCTCCCCTCACCTCCATACCCCCTCCCCCCCCCCTTCTTCCCGCCCCTAATAAGCCTCATGGTTTCTGTGGACGTTAAGCACCATGTATTCTTACTTACTTACTGCCTTGTCATCCCTGTCCAGTTTCGAAGCCAGGGTGTAGCGGGAAAACCATTGCAAAAATGGTCCCTGCAATGTACAGATCCAGATCCAGATCCAGATCCAGAAAACCGATGGCGCCATGCTGGCCATGCGGTCGGCTTAGAAAAGTCAGACTGTTCTGGAGGTTTGAACGCCGTCGTCTGGGTTCACGTCAATCGTACACCGTGGCCACCATGTGTCGTCAGCTCGACTACTAACTGTGAGTCTACCATGCGTAATTACTGCAACCACAGGCGGCGCAACATTTTAGCAACAACTTGAAGAGACCACGCGGAGTTGTGTAAGTAAGTAAGTAAACATGGTGCTTAACGTCCACAGAAACCGTACGGCTTATTAGGGACGGGGAGAAGGGGGTATGGAGGGGGGGGGGGGGGGGGGGGGGGGGAGAATTATATACCTATTGCTACACTGTCACCACCAGAATGACTTCTGCATTAAGATGGGCAGCGATGAGAGCCGCCATTTTAATGTTTCAGTAGGAAGTGATGGACAAAGTCACAGGACAGTGTCCACAAACCACAACCTTTTTGAAGAGAAAGGAGAGCCGAAGCGGTATCGAACCGAGGTCCTTCCGCTTACCAGCCTAACGCCATACCGCTAGGCCAAACCGGCTCACTCCGGAGTTGAGTTGGCAGGAACCAATTTTTATTCTCTATATTGCGCATGCCCAGCGCTACAGGGTTTACAAGCTTCCGCCGCAGGGGCGTCGTCTGCTGCAATGGCGATCAGCTAACGATAGCGACAGCTTATCGTGACATGTAGAAAAAGATTGTTCCCAATGTGCTCTTCAGTGACCCTGCCTTTGGAAATGAGTCAGATGGATACTAGGCCCCTTTCTCATTGCAGCTTATTTTCAAAGGGAAGAGACTGCCCAGTTTTTTGTTTGTTTGTATCAGATATTGTACTCCTTTCGCACTATTTGTTTGATTTATAAATGCCATTTAAAGTTGTGTTCATCGTGCACCCGCTTGTTGCTAAGGACTGTATGCTGAGGACTGTGCTGATTTCTCAGAGTGAGATGCTCTGGTGGTTGTGACTTTAAATTGTCGTAATAGCAAGACCAGTAAACCGATTTTGATTGTTGCCCCCACATCTGGAACAATCTCCCCCAAGACATCAGGCACTGTGCTACTCTCTCTTCCTTCAAAAGCCAACTCAAGACATTTCTCTTCTCAGAATATTTCAGTTCTGCCGCATTGTCCTTCACTGCTATCAGTCTGTACAGTGTGTGTGTGTGTGTGTGTGTGTGTGTGTGTGTG
>JABMCL010001655.1:1047500-1055000 GCA_018857735.1 Alviniconcha marisindica
CTTTAACGTCAGGCTGGGGTTTCAGTGGTCCGTCCCTCGGTTAACCCTTTCTTTAAAGCCAGGCTGGTGTTTCAGTGGTCTGTTCCCTCGGTTAACCCTTTCTTTAACGTCAGGCTGGTGTTTCAGTGGTCGTTCCCTCGGTTAACCCTTTCTTTAACGTCAGGCTGGTGTTTCAGTGGTCCGTTCCCTCGGTTAACCCTTTCTTTAACGTCAGGCTGGTGTTTCAGTGGTCCGTTCCCTCGGTTAACCCTTTCTTTAACGTCAGGCTGGTGTTTCAGTGGTCCGTTCCCTCGGTTAACCCTTTCTTTAACGTCAGGCTGGTGTTTCAGTGGTCCGTTCCCTCGGTTAACCCTTTCTTTAACGTCAGGCTGGTGTTTCAGTGGTCCGTTCCCTCGGTTAACCCTTTCTTTAACGTCAGGCTGGTGTTTCAGTGGTCGTTCCCTCGGTTAACCCTTTCTTTAACGTCAGGCTGGGTTTCAGTGGTCGTTCCCTCGGTTAACCCTTTCTTTAACGCCAGGCTGGTGTTTCAGTGGTCCGTTCCCTCGGTTAACCCTTTCTTTAACGTCAGGCTGGTGTTTCAGGGCCGTTCCCTCGGTTAACCCTTTCTTTAACGTCAGGCTGGTGTTTCAGGGCCGTCCTCGTTAACCCTTTCTTTAACGTCAGGCTGGTGTTTCAGGGCCGTTCCTCGGTTAACCCTTTCTTTAACGTCAGGCTGGTGTTTCAGGGCCGTCCTCGGTTAACCCTTTTTTAACGTCAGGCTGGTGTTTCAGGGCCGTCCTCGTTAACCCTTTTTTAACGTCAGGCTGGTGTTTCAGGGCCGTCCATCGTTAACCCTTTCTTTAACGTCAGGCTGGTGTTTCAGGGCCGTCCTCGGTTAACCCTTTCTTTAACGTCAGGCTGGTGTTTCAGGGCCGTCCATCGGTTAACCCTTTCTTTAACGTCAGGCTGGTGTTTCAGGGCCGTCCTCGGTTAACCCTTTTTTAACGTCAGGCTGGTGTTTCAGGGCCGTCCTCGGTTAACCCTTTCTTTAACGTCAGGCTGGTGTTTCAGGGCCGTCCTCGTTAACCCTTTCTTTAACGTCAGGCTGGTATTTCAGCCGTCCATCCTGTTAACCCTTCTTTAACGTCAGGCTGGTGTTTCAGACCGTGCCATCTGTTAACCCTTTCTTTAACGTCAGGCTGGTGTTTCAGTGGTCCGTCTGTTAACCCTTTCTTTAACGCAGGCTGGGTTTCAGGGCCTCCCTCGGTTAACCCTTTCTTTAACGTCAGGCTGGTGTTTCAGTGGTCCGTTCCCTCGGTTAACCCTTTCTTTAACGCCAGGCTGGTGTTTTCAGTGGTCCGTTCCCTCGGTTAACCCTTTCTTTAACGCCAGGCTGGTGTTTCATGGTCCGTTCCCTGGTTAACCCTTTCTTTAAAGCCAGGCTGGTGTTTCAGTGGTCCGTTCCCTCGGTTAACCCTTTCTTTAACGCCAGGCTGGTGTTTCAGTGGTCTGTTCCCTCGGTTAACCCTTTCTTTAACGTCAGGCTGGTGTTTCAGTGGTCTGTCCCTCAACCCTTTCTTTAACGTCAGGCTGGTGTTTCAGTGGTCCGTTCCCTCGGTTAACCCTTTCTTTAACGTCAGGCTGGTGTTTCAGTGGTCCGTTCCATCGGTTAACCCTTTCTTTAACGTCAGGCTGGTGTTTCAGTGGTCCGTTCCCTCGGTTAACCCTTTCTTTAACGTCAGGCTGGTGTTTCAGGGGCCGTGCACATCGGTTAACCCTTTATTTAACGTCAGGCTGGGGTTTCAGGGGCCGTCACATCGGTTAACCCTTTCTTTAACGTCAGGCTGGTGTTTCAGGGTCTGCTCCATCGGTTAACCCTTTCTTTAACGTCAGGCTGGTGTTTCAGACCGTGCACATCTGTTAACCCTTTCTTTAACGTCAGGCTGGTATTTCAGACCGTGCACATCTGTTAACCCTTTCTTTAACGTCAGGCTGGTTTTCAGACCGTGCATATCTGTTAACCCTTTCTTTAACGTCAGGCTGGTGTTTCAGACGATGAAAATCGTCGCAAGGGTGAGTGATCCCTGCCCTAACCCTTTCTCTTTGCAACAGTCTGCCTCAAACACTCCGCCGCTCTGATTCTCCTTCCTCAGACTTTCAAAACCGCCCTCCAAAACACACATGTTCAATAATAACTGTTTCTATACTGTCCCTTTCACAGCCGTTTCTGCCCCCCCCCCTCCCCCCCGCCCCGATTGCTGAAAATGCTATCGTAAAGCGCATTGGTGTTAATTTTCATTTTAAGTGAAAATTGAAAGTTTTTTCTTTCTTCAGACCGTTGCAAAACTGATGAGTTTTCCACCAACCTATCACTGTTGGGCGGTTCAGTGAAGCTGGTTTGCACGAGTGAATGCCCTTTGTAATCTTTCGCGCAAGAAGTCGCGAGAGGTCGCAGAGTCACTTCCGGGCCGATTTTTAAGTAGACGTTGCTTCACGCCGTGTATAACAAAGGAAGTTGAACCTAGAATTGCGAAGCAGTACAAATGCCACCACTGTTGCAGTTGCAAAAATTACCGGGGAAAAGGGATGGAGGGTGGGAAAAAAGTGTTCACTGTCACCGCCTTCCCTTGTGAAGAAAGTACGCACCGGAAGTAAAAGCAGCCAAGGGACTTAAGCAATGCCGGGCAAAAGTCAAGGGAGTTAACAACCCCGCCTGAACCGCCCAATAGTGATGTATATAACTGTAGTGCGAGCGTGCGAGTTGCCGTAGGCCGCTCAGGTCTTTGTTGTTGTACTTGCTGTACGTATTTCGAGCTCCATTACCTCTCTTGTGTATTGATTCTGTGTAGCTGTTGATGGTTGTGTCCGGACTTCTACAGATCACACGATTTGATGACGTGTTTGGAACTGGCGTATATAACAGTTTTGAATGAAGTGACCAAGAGGCGAGATCAAGAGGAGGGAGGTGGTGCTGGACTCTCACGAAGAAGTTACACGCTTCTGCGGGTCCAGGCGAGATCAAGAGGAGGGAGGTGGTGCTGGACCCACAAGTTAACCAAGAAGAGATCAAGGGCAGGGAGGTGGAGCTGGGCTTGAGAACTGGACTTCTTTCGCTTCAGTTGTTTCCCAACGACGGAGCTACGGACATTGTCTTTGTGACTCTGTTCCGCATAGCAGTTGGGACAGCAATTGCGTGGTACGGTAGTTGCTGCGCAGTGCCGGGCGGACGCTGCCGTAACACTCTGTCGCGTTCTGGCGGCGGTCCACGGCAGCCTTGGTCTTCCGGGTTGGCGCCTGTCTCGAGTCTTCACTCTTCTCTCCCCCTTTCCCACTCGCATAGTTCAGGAGCTGTGTGAGAGTCGAGGTGGCCGTCCTGAGCTGTCCGTCCTAACGAGCCTTCTGGTTTCCGTGGACGTAAAGAATTATTGAACCGTGTTTCGGCATTGGTCACAACTTGTCCCTAATACGTCAACTGACATCTGAGGACATTAAGCAACACTTCACCTTTCCCACTCGTCCCCGTCCCTAATAGGCCTACTCGCCTCCGTGGACATTAAGCAACAAAGTCTCTCTCTCTCTCTCTCTCTCTCTCGTGACCTTATTCGGCTGGCATGACGTATGAAATCCATCAACTCAGCAGCTGGCCTGGTTGGTTTCCACGGCGACGAGTGCAAACCGTGACCCCTATGCATTGCAGATATTTTTCGCCGAGATGGCGGTGCTGGCCTACGCCTACTACCGCGGCCACAACAACATCCTCCGCCGGGGTTTCAGCCTCATCCCAACCCTGGAGGCCAACCGGCCTGGGACGGGCCTCGCCTGGCTGGGGGAGGCCGGCTACAACCTCCGCTTGGCCTCTCTCATCTCCTGCTTCGTCATCGCCGCCATCTGCAAGGGCATGGAATTATGGGCCGAGAGAACGACCTGATTGGCTCCGCAGTTAGGCCTATAAATGCGTCGTGGCTGTTGGTTGGTTCAACTCTGCCAACTGCAGCTGTATAGTGACGTTTGATTGGACATTTCGGTTTTTTAGTTTTTGTGTGTGTGTGCTGCTGTTGTTTGTTTGTCGTTTTTGATTTTGTTTGGGGTCGGGGTGGTAAGGGGGCGGCAAGGTACGGCGGGAAGTGAAATGGTGTGTGGCTGGGGTGGGGAGACGCAAGCAGCGTTGATTTGATTCACTGTTGCCGTTTTTTTTCAATCTTTCATTCCATTTACGTTTATTCATTCGGTGTCTCCCGCTGTTTCATGCTATTTTGACAGCATCAGATTCATTCGTTGCTTTTCAATTTCATGCGTGCGCGAGGCTGGTTAGTTAACAATGGAGTTTTGACCTCCCATCAACCGGACAGGGTCACCTCAGGTCGATTTGGGCGGGGTGGAGAGGGGGGTGGGGGGGTGCGCGCGTGTGTGTGTGTGTGTGTGTGGGGGGGGGGGGGGGGTTGCTGTACGCAGGTGTTTATACACCTCGTGGGTGAAAGGCAAACAGTAATGCAACACACACAGACTATAATTAATCTAAGGCGCAAGAGTGTAATTAATACTGATACATGTGCTCACATTGTTTATTAAATAAAGCCAGTTTTGAAAACCGACGGAATAAAGCTGCTTGAGAATGAACGCCTTCGTCTCTCAGACCTTACTCCTTCCTTCTTTGCAAAGTCGCACACCCAGCCAGAACAGGATGGTAGCGTACCGCCAGTCTTAGTCCTGTTCGGCTTCGCCTACCACGTAGCGCAAATGTTTCTTTCAGATGTACACGAGACGGGGAATTTACTAGGCCTGAAGTTGCCGTCATTAACACCCTTCTTTGTCTCTGTCCTCCGTATAGAACGTGCTAAGCCTGCAGGCCACGACGCATTCAAGATACCAGCACTAGCAGCATCCCCCGTGAACATAACTTGTGTTCGTCTTCATCCTCTACTTCAAACACGTTAGATCTACGCAACATAATTATGACACGCCGGTGTCGGTCGCAGTCTTCTTCATCCTCTACTTCAAACACGTTAGATCTACGCAACATAATTATGACACGCCGGTGTCGGTCGCAGTCTTCTTCATCCTCTACTTCAAACACGTTAGATCTACGCAACATAATTATGACACGCCGGTGTCGGTCGCAGTCTTCTTCATCCTCTACTTCAAACACGTTAGATCTACGCAACATAATTATGACACGCCGGTGTCGGTCGCAGTCTTCTTCATCCTCGTCTCCCCACTCGAGCAAATGATAGCATAGCCATGTTGGATTGACACTGGGAGGTACACAAACTCCAAGCACTGGTTTACGGCATCCTTCCTTCAACCACTGCCGTATTAGTTACGCCATAAAGGTCCAGAAAAGTGTCAGCTAACGAGCAGTTTTTTTTTGTTGGTGCTCAAACAGTAGTAAGTTTGTTACAAACAACTCAAATAAAACAAGGCGTGTCATTTATAGCCGCCAACAAAGTTTACATCAGCACAAATAAAACCACAATCGTTTGAATCGAGACGGAACTCTTTTTTTTTTTTTTTACCCGGGGTGGATGCGCCTCATGTTTACGTGCGTGCTTAGGCGCTAGGTTGCTTCCACAGTCTTATCAGTACCCGAACCTTTCGGAGGGCGCTGACCGCGTCGGTGGACAGCTGCGCGGAGATAAAGATCGAGTGCCCCTTCAGTGGGGTAACTAAATCTGGCAGAGTTTGGAGGAAAGCGATGCTCGAAGTGTGGGAGGCACACTGACGATACCCGAAGCATCCATTCACCTGGTCATCTGCTGCACCAAACAATCATGGTAAGAGCTGCACAAGGGAAGACGTGGACAATGTCTTAAATTTGAAGCGATCGGTCACACTCACTGTCAGTCCTGTGGACAGAGAAAACAATGGACACGTTCTGAGGTGTAGCGACAGTAGGCATAGTATGCATTGGCCACTGTTCTTTTCTCGGTTTGTCCTCGTATTTAAAGTTTGCGCGTGTGTGTGTGGATATAACACAGGAACTGACCACACGCACACGCACGCACGCACACACACACACACACACACCACCACCACCACCACCAACAACAACAACACACGACACACCACCCCCTCCACCACCACCACCTAACGCATCCCTCCACACCACCACCATCAACAAAAAACTCCCCCACTCACCACACACCAACCCCCCCCTGCCATCATCACCACCACCACCACCACCAACCCCCCCCCCACCATGACCACACCACCACCACTACCCCCCACCACCACCAAAGACAACCGCCACCCCCTCATCACCACCCACCTCTATCACCCACCACACCACCACCACCAACACACAACCCCCCCCCTCCATCACCACCACCTTACCCACCACCACTAAAGACCCCCCTGCCATCACCACCACTCACCACACCACCACCACCAACGACCCCCCCCCCCCTCCATCACCACCACCATCACACACCATCACTACCACCACCACCACCACACACCAAGACACCCCTCCCCTGCCATCACCACCACCACCACCACCACACACCACCCCACACCAACAGACACTCCCCCCCCTGCCATCACACCACCACCACCACCACAGCCTACACCACCACCACCACTACAACCACCACACCACCACACACCCCCCCTGCCATCACCACCACCATACCACCACCAAGACACACACCCCTCCCTGCCATCACCACCACCACAACCCCACCCAAAATCCCCTCCTGCCATCACCACCCACCACTACCACCACCAAGACTCCACCCCCCCTACCATCACCACCACCACCACCACCACACCACCAATCAACACCCCTCACCTCACACCACCACAAACCACAAAGACCCCCCCCTCCATCACCACCACCACCCCACAACCCCTCCCCCACATCCACCACCACTACCACCACCACAACAACTCCCACCCTCCCCCTCCATCACCACCACCACACCAACAACCCCTCCTACCACCACCATCACCACCACCAACCACCAACACCCCACCCCTCCCCGCCATCACCACCACCCCACCCCCACCCCTCCACCACCACCACCAACACAACTCCACCCTCCCTACCATCCACACCACACCTCCCCACCTCCCCGCCATCACCACCACCACCAAACCCCCCCCCCCCTCCACCACCAACAACAACTACCCACCCCTTCCCTACCACACCAACAACACCCCCCACCACACCACCCCATCACCATCCACCACCACCACCACACAACTCCCCCTCCCCCGCCATCACCACCACCACTACCACCAAAGACCCCCTTCCCTAATCACCACCACCACTACCAACCAAACCCCATCCCCTACCATCACCACACCACCACCCTCCCCCCCCCCCCCCCCCCCTACCATCACCACCACACCACCACCACCACCACCACACAGAAATGGAATATCTTTGAAATTTTCGGTACCAGCTGGGGCAGTAGTCATTGCTTCTAGTTTATCGGCTCTTCATCGATGAACTCCACTAAGATCTCTGGCCGATCAAACAGGTGAGTCACCGTGGACGCACTCAGGCATCCCACGATCAGC
>JABMCL010001655.1:1067500-1112500 GCA_018857735.1 Alviniconcha marisindica
GTGTATTCAATCAGGTGATTGGCTGAAGGTGTATTCAGTCAGGTGATTGGCTGAAGGTGTATTCAATCAGGTGACTGGCTGAAGGTGTATTCAGTCAGGTGATTGCTGAAGGTGTATTCAGTCAGGTGTTGGCTGAAGGTGTATTCAGTCAGGTGGTTGGCTGAAGGTGTACTCAGTCAGGTGATTAGCTGAAGGTGTATTCAGTCAGGTGATTAGCTGAGGGTGTATTCAGTCAGGTGATTAGCTGAAGGTGTATTCAGTCAGGTGATTGGCTGAAGGTGTACGCAGTCAGGTGATTAACTGAAGGCGTATTCAGGGGTTCTGAAGGTGTATCAGTCGGTGATTAGCTGAAGGTGTATTCAGTCATGGGTGAGTTGAGCTGAAGTGGTGTATTCAGTCAGGTGGTTGGCTGAGGTGTATCAGTCAGGTGATTGGCTGAAGGCGTATTCAGTCAGGTGGTTGGCTGAAGGTGTATTCAGTCAGGTGATTAGCTGAAGGTGTATTCAGTCTGGTGATTAGCTGAAGGTGTATTCAGTCAGGTGTATTCAGTCTGGTGATTAGCTGAAGGTGTATTCAGTCAGGTGATTAGCTGAAGGTGTATTCAGTCTGGTGATTAGCTGAAGGTGTATTCAGTCTGGGGATTAGCTGAAGGTGTATTCAGTCAGGTGGTTGGCTGAGTGTATACGCAGTCGGGTGATTAGCTGAAGGTGTATTTAGTCAGGTGGTTGGCTGAAGGCGTATTCAGTCAGGTGGTTTGGCTGAAGGTATAATCAGGTGACTGGCGGCCAGGAACCTGCCATCCCTGGGGTCAGATAATCGCTGTTCAATTCCATTTTTTTTTTGACATACAAAACAGAATTTGATTAATTACTTCTGTCACAAAAATTTAATTCACACACGCCTACACGCACATCAGCATAATACTTACCACATCTTCATAAAATCGGAATTAGATCATTTCATTTGACATTCCTCCAAGCGCTGGAGACGAAACACAACATAGCTCAACCAAAAGCATATAAGTACCCTAGCTCTACATCCCAGTTTTCACCGATTAAATGTTGTTTCACTGTTGTAGCTTGAAAAAGGGGATCATCCCGAAAACTTGCATGTTGTGTTTTGTCTGAACAAATAGCGTTCTTCTGAACCTTTTATGTGTTTTCATTTCATTTGACAGTTCTACAAAGACTGCACACAGAAAAGACCAGAGTAGCCAGTGAATGTCGTGCAAATACCGGTATCTGACAACAGTTCTATAACGCTTGCACACAGAACACGGCAGATTAGCTAGTGAATGTCATTCAAATACCGATATCTGACAACAGTTCTATAAAGCTTGCACACAGAAAACGCCAGATTAGCTAGTGAATGTCGTTCAAATAGCGATATCTGACAACAGTTCTATAAAGCTTGCGCACAGAAAACGCCAGATTAGCTAGTGAATGTCGTTCAAATACCGATTTCTGACAACAGTTCTATAAAGCTTGCACACAGAAAACGCCAGATTAGCTAGTGAATGTCGTTCAAATACCGATATCTGACAACAGTTCTATAAAGCTTGCACACAGAAAACGCCAGATTAGCTAGTGAATGTCGTTCAAATACCGATATCTGACGACGATTCTATAAAGCCTGCACACAGACAGTTGGATGATGTGTACACGGAAAGCACCAAAGCAGCTTGGTCAAAGTCGATATAAAGCAAGATATTCAACAACAATATGCTACAGTTCGCACACAAGACGCACTACGCGCAACCGGCACATGACGCTGGAACACGGACATCGGACAACGATTCGAACAAATGCACTGGGAGTTAGCTAATAACTGGATTTTAACGTCTTTAACTCAGATAAAATCTACAACTTCAAATCAGTCCAAAAACAAATGATATAGAGCGAAACATACAAGCAAATATCAAACACAAGTTATCGAAGGGTAGTCCCTTATTCAATATATTGCCTTTGTTAAAAAATATAGAAAAAATACAAGGCTAGGATATGCTGGTATCGGCGACCATTCCATCTGATTTCCCATAACAAAGAAGAAGAAGAAGAAAAAACGAAAGAAAAAAAAACGAAAAACAACAACAACAAAAAAACGCCCAAAAGTAGTAGTGCTAGTAGTAAACGAAGAAAAGGAAGATGACGAAAAGTAGTAATGCTAGAAGTACTAAAAGAAGAAGACGACGACGAAGAAAAGTAGTAGTAGTAGTAGTAGTAGTAGTAGTAGTAGTAGTAGTAGTAATAGCCGAAGAAGCTGGCCGGCTGGGGGGGGGGGGGGGGGGGGGGGGTGAAGGGACATAAACAAGGAAAATAACTGAAGATCATTCGAACTTATATTGAGAAGAACAAAAACAAAACAAAACAACAACTCCAAAACAACAACAACAACAACAACAACAACAACACACACACACACACACACACACAAACAATCAAGAACATTACGCTGAAAGCGGAAACTTGCGATCAGCTTCCAACAACAATGCTCAAGAAACAATGTTGCGTACGGATGTAAAAAATTTTTTAAAACACACACACAGGACGATCAATATGTTACGGACAGATTTTGTTGTTGAGTTTTTGCTTAATGTCCTCAGATGCTAAAAGCATATTAGGGACAATCTATAAAGTAAGCTTGACTTGGATATATCATAGTTAGATCATGGGGGAGACGGGGGGGATGGGGAGCGAAGAAAGCTTGGTCCACTTGCGGATCAATATTTGGATCGGGAGACGGACAGACGATCAGTACGCTTTTAAAAATTGTGTCCTCCCGCCACCCGCTTAAAGCGGTTTTCGTTTTCGTGTTTGACAACATATAGCATTACAATTTCAGCAGCGCCGCTGTTCTCTTTACCCTTTCAGCGCTTACGTCACAATAATGCCCCGCCGACCATCTCATCTCCCTTCGCACATTTATTTGCCCAGATCAGGGGACAATACTGTAAGGCTCTTTATTTTGGGAGGAGGGAAAGTAATATTTTGCACACGGCACGATGAGTTATCGTACTTTATTCTGCCAAAAAATTGCCACACGCATGTACGCCCGCACACAAACACGCCCGCACGCACGCGCGCGCGCACACACACACACACACACACACACAACACACACCACAGAGGCACCCACACGCACTAACATTTTGACTATACAAAGCTTAATTTACACAGCTTAAAACGGGCAGTAAGCACTAGAGACTTGAGATGGATGAAGACAGCAACACGGAACAGAAAACATGGCAGGTTTAGTCTTGGAAAAAGAAATGCTTTTAGGTTACATTTGAATGAGTCCAGAGAGAGCGTTTCTGTCGGAGAGGAAGGGGAAGGTCATTCCATGTAGATGGACCGAAAACAGAAAAGGCACGGGTTTTACAAAGATGGACATTTACTCAGAAACGTAAAAAGCGGGTTTTGGTTTCTTTATGATTTGAAAATATACATGTATAGAATTATAGGTCGCTGGAGTGGGCGTGAACCAAGATTTCTGAGAAGAAAAAGAAAAAAAAAGAAAAAAAAAGAAGAAGAAAAAAGGTGGCTCATGTTTGTAATAACGTCAAGAGAAAAAAGCCGAAAGGTAGCGACCAAACGCTTTTTGTTAATAATATTTAAATTTGATGTAATAGTGGTTTTTACTCGTGTCAGGTGCAGTTGTAATAATTATTGACTCGAATTACCCCATCACCACCCCAGAAAGAAAAAAAAAGAAAAAAGAAAAAAAGTCACCACCAAGAACAGCCAAACAAACAAAAATCCCACCGACCACATAAAAAAGTTAGAAACACATTACCGTGGTGAGCTACGCGAATTTATCACCTGATCTGAGCAAAACCCACAAAAAGATGGAAATTAACTAGAAAGAAAGGTAGGTCGCTCCAAATTAACAATACAGGTGTCTTTTGCAGTTTAACTGGGGCGGGGAGGGGGGGGGGGGGGGGGGGGAGGGGGGAGAAAAAGGTTCACGATGACTTCAGTGACCTACAGTGGAACCGTTTTAAGGTGAGCTCCTGCGAGAAGAAATTCGGCTTAAAGGATCCAACCTTCTCAAAACACCATTTACACCCAACGACAGTCTCTCTTTATGATGGGTGCAGGACTTTCTAATTCTCTCCTTCGGAGCTCAGCAGCTGTGTGAAAGTCGAGGTGGCCGTCCTGGGCTCCCGTCCCTAATAAGCCTACGGTTTCTGCGGACGTAAGGCAACACTTCAACAACATCTCTCTCTCTCTCTCAGAGTTCAGGAGCTGTGTGAAAGTCGAGGTGGCCGTCCTGGGCTCCCGTCCCTAATAAGCCTACGGTTTCTGTGGACGTAATGTAACACTTCAACCATCTTCTTTCCTCCCCCCAACCCCTTCTTTTTTCCGGACTTCCTCTGTTTAAGGTCCTCCAGACCTAAATATAATGGTTACAAGAATCAAGTACTCGTTTTTGTCTTCTTCTTTTTCTCTCTCTTCTTCTTCTGCATTTTGAGCTAAATATCCACCTATTGACAGATATACATTTTACAGCAAAATCTTTCTTAAATATTTGGTTTGGTCTCTTCTATAACTGTTGGTGAAAAACTTTAAAGGCTGGTTCCTAATGAGGCAAAGGATTCAATAATATCCATGTTTTTTGTTTTTTTGAATTTTTTTTAAAGGCTGGTTCCCAATGAGGCAAAGGATTCAATAATATCCACGTTTTTAGTTTCTTGGATTTTTTTTTAAAAAGGCTAGTTCCTAATGAGACAAAGGATTCAATAATATCCACGTTTTCCCCCTTTGAACCTACGCTATTAGTTTTGCTTTGGAATGAAGGCATTTGGGTGGTGGCAGCTACCCTTCTCTTAAAACGGTTCCAGAAGAGTACACAGAGGGATTCTAAAGGAGACTGCTAGGAGTGGTACACAGCTAGCGTTCACAACATCGATGGAACTCAAACCTCTGGATTCATGAAGATTTTGTGAACAACTTTGCCGCTGTCTTTAGCTTGCGGGTTGAGTTGAGGATGCCTATGAAAAACAACAAATATGATGCATTAAAAAACACCCCCCCCACACACACACACAGAGCCATGCATACTCAAGCACGCACACACACCCACACCCACACACACACAGAGCCATGCATGCTCAAACAAACACACACACACACACACAAAACTACGCCTGTATTCTCACACTCACACACACACATACCCATGCACGCACATCCATCCACATACAGCAAAGCACACACACACACACACACACACACACACACACACAACACACACACACACACACACAAACACACACACAACCAGCAGCAATTCCATTATATGTTATGATAATCGACAGAACATGCACATTTGTTGTTTTTAACCCATCCCTCTGAAGGTAACACTTAAGAATGCAAGCGTTAAAGGCTTATTTGTTTTGTACATTAAATAAATGCATTAATCATTTCATTCGATTTGTGGAAGTGTTTCAGCCAAAGTACACACAGGCTGTTTCTTAAGCCTTTTCTAGTTCCTTTGCACAGTCAAATTAACAGATTATTGCAAAACCAACATACATTAATGGAGGGGGAAAGGTTGGGGGGGGGGGGGGGGGTGTACACAAGTAGACATACGCAATACATATACACATATGAATGATGAACATACATGTGGAAAAACACCAACAAATTAATAAAGAGGATCAAAGCTTTCACGTAGAGCAAAACACAGATATAAGTTACCCATTTTATTATCTCATAAGAAAACATATTGGAATATAGCAAGAGGATTATAAAAAAATAAAAAAATAAAAAAATAAAAGAGGTTACTAAACGTCAATTTCACATTGCGTTTTGAGTAGACTAAAGCACACCTACATGTAGAATAACAACAACAGATTAATAACGAGGACTATATCTTTCATGCTGAGCAAAACAAAAGATAGAAGGTACCCAGTTTATTATCTCACAAAAAACAAAAACAAAAACAAACAAAAAACGTCTTGGGATACGGCAGGATAGATAATAAAACAAAAGGTTTCTAGACATACATTTCACATACAGCTTATGTCACATAGAGCTTTAAAACACACACACACACACACACACACACACACACACACACACACACACACACACACACACACACACACACAACACCAGCACCAGCACCACCACCACCCCAAAAAATGACAACAACAAAAAGCAAACAAACAAACACAGAAAATGAGACAAGGGTAATGAATAAACACACATATAAACAAATCAAAAATAAAGAAAAAAAGCAAACAAACAAACAAACAAACAACAAAAACAGCAGAAGAAAAATCCAAAGGTAAACTCCAACTGGCAAAGCCATCACGGATCACACGGGGAAAACGAACAACCGGGAACCTACACATTATTTTATGCATCAAATACACAAGTATCACAGCCTTTATGACTAAAATGTCCATCACAGATGTCATATTAATCATGTATTCTTTATGTGCTATGTCTCCAAATTGGAGCATTTAGTGCCTTACAATGAACAAAAGAATCAAACCATAGTCCAAATACCCCCCCCTCCCCACTCACCCCCCCCACCCCCACATACACACACAGCCAGCTGGATAGCTTCAAGAGGTGAGATTTTAAAAAGTTCAGCCAAGTACCCAGGAGCGGACAAGTTGAGGCAGTTGTAGCACAGGGAAGCGAATTTGAACTGTATCCATGAACCAATAGGCAGCCAATGGAGAGAAGCAAGATGAGGAGGGAAGTGATCAGTTTCGGCAGCTCTCAGGACATGGTGAGCAGCGTTGCTTTGAACTTTCTGTAGTTTGTTTAAGAGATACCGAAGACAGCCAAACTGCATAGCCAAGGCGTGAAAGAACAAAGGCAGAGAATGGAACTAATGTGACAGAGTTCTAAATTAGCTGAGCATTCTGGGTTGGAGGTGTGCGTTTTCATGGTGAAGTGATAATCAAGTGTAACAGTAACACCAAGGTTTTTGACAGTCAGACACTGGAGCGGATGCACTACCGGATGCACTACCTATAGTCATAGTCTCGAAAAGAGGAAGAGAGACCTAGACCTTCAATGTGAGGATACAACAGGAGGAAGAGAGACCTAGACCTTCAACGTGAGGATACAATAGGAGGGAAGAGAGACCTAGACCTTCAACCTGAGGATACAATAAGAGGAAGAGAGACCTAGACCTTCAACCTGAGGATACAACAGGAGGAAGAGAGACCTAGACCTTCAACCTGAGGATACAACAGGAGGAAGAGAGACCTAGACCTTCAACCTGAGGATACAACAGGAGGAAGAGAGACCTAGACCTTCAACGTGTGGATACAACAGGAGTCAGAGAGACCTAGACCTTCAACCTGAGGATACAACAGGAGGAAGAGAGACCTAGACCTTCAACGTGTGGATACAGTAGGAGGAAGAGAGACCTAGACCTTTGTGTGGATACAGTAGGAGGAAGAGAGACCTAGACCTTCAACCTGATGATACAACAGGAGGAAGAGAGACCTAGACCTTCAACGTGTGGATACAGTAGGAGGAAGAGAGACCTAGACCTTTGTGTGGATACAGTAGGATGAAGAGAGACCTAGACCTTCAACGTGAGGATACAATAGGAGGGAAGAGAGACCTGTACCTTCAATGTGAGGATACAACAGGAGGAAGAGAGACCTAGACCTTCAACCTGAGGATACAGTAGGAGGAAGAGAGACCTAGACCTTCAACCTGAGGATACAATAGGAGGAAGAGAGACCTAGAACTTCAACCTGAGGATACAATAGGAGGAATCGAGACCTAAATTTCAACCTGAGGATACAATCGTTGCTTCGGTCTTGTGAACGTGAAATATGGCATCATCTGCTTAAACACAAAATTAATGTGAACAGAACTTCACTGATACAGCTGTATCACAGACCATTCTTTAAATATACATCACACGCAGAACAGAAGACAAGAGTCAACATACAAAACGTAACAGCATGTTGATGTAAACATACTTTAAAAGCAAGTTTCTGTTTGCAAAATTCTGAAGGATTAAACTTTGACATACTCTGGACTTTAAAAACTATTCAATGTATGAAATGAAACTGCTGCAAAGAACACAGCATTTACAATTGCACATACATGCACATAGGCATGAACATCAGACACATTTACAATAGTGCACACAGGTACACACACTCACACATGCACGTACACACATACACATACACATGTGCACACACACACACACACACACACACACACACACACCACACACACACACACACACACTGTGGTACACACACACATAAGCACTATGCATAAATATACTTACAAAATGACCACAATCTTACATCAAACAAAGTAAACATGAACAACTAGAGTCATACAAATGGCAGAAAACAAAAAACAACTTGTAGCACAAAAAGCAGAACTTGCTACAACATACTACAGCTGGTTACACTAAAGCATATGAATATGTACAGCAGAAGGACTAAAATTATATATCAGCAAACTGAGCAATACAAAGCTGTGTTATAAATACATCCCGGCAAAAATAACAACAACAAAGGAAAGCTATTTTTAAAAGCAGGACGGACATAAGCACAACAGTGTTGCTACAGAACAACAGCCAAATCATGAAAGCATACATCTCAGAAAAATTGAGAAAGAGTTATTGGTTTAGTAGTTTAAAAATAAATTAATTCGTTCTTCTGTCTGAATTCATTGCCCACCAGGATAGGGAGGGTGAGAGGTCTGTGCCTGCAACTCCTTCACTCAGGCTGCCAAATGGCACTCCTGATGGCACTCAAACACAGCCAAGAGATCAGGTGCCATGGGTACCACTGTCAGAGAAGGCTGAGAGAGGGAACTCATTCATGACTGTGAACAGAAGTAAAGGTGGCCAGAGAAAACGTTCTTCATTCACAAATGAGTGAACAGGGGCAATGGAGGCCACAGAGAGTACTCATTCACAGCTGAGTGAACTGAGGTAATGGAGGCCAGAGAGGGTACTCATTCACAGTTGAGTGAACTGGTGCAATAGAGGCCAGTGAGGGTACTCATTCACGGCTGAGTGAACAGGGGCAATGGAGGCCAGAGAGGGTACTCATCCACAGCTGAGTGAACTGGGACAGTGGAAGCCACAGAAGGTACTCATTCACAGCTGAGTGAATTGGGACAATGGAGGCCTAAGAGGTACTCATTCACAGTTGAGTGAACTGGGACAGTGGAGGCCAGAGAGGGTGCATGTTCACAGCTGAGTGAACTGGGACAATGGAGGCCAGACAGGGTACATGTTCACATGTTCACAGCTGGGTGAACTGGGACAATGGCGGCTAGAGAGGGTACTCATTCACAGCTGAGTGAACTGGGACAGTGGAGGCAAGAGAAACCACTCTGTCACAGCCGTAGCATGCATGTGAGAGGGTGCGTGTTCACAGCTGCGTGAACTGGGGCATAGAGTGTGGAGATACCTTCACCCACGATCCTTCCAGGGACTTTTCGTTCTCACCCTTGCCGCTTAGAGTTGCAACATGGCAAGCTGTGTTCAGAAAATAATCCTTGCTATCACACCACTAGCGTCCCCTTTCAGCAGCATGAGAAAGAAAAGCACTCTTTTCTAGATGTTCTGCATGCCGTCTTGAGCTAGGTTTTGGAATATGGTTGGGGCATATTTCTTACGCATGGCATTTTTGCGCTGAGCCAAAGTTCTCTGCTGGATCTTGTTCTGAATCCTCAGCTTCATCAGCTCCTCCTTCTCCTTTTCCTGTGAACAGAAGAGAAAAACAGTGAGCATCTTCTCTACAGAAAATTAGTTCTTGGATTTTAACATCCCGCCAACCATAAGTAAGTAACGTGGTGTTGTACACCCAGTCAACCATTACGGTTTTATCAAGGCGAACCCACCAACTGTCCTGTGCGCAGAACAAAGCAAACGCATAGAACATATACCATGAGTAGTCCCAAATGAATGCCCCCATAAAGAGAATAATAAGAACAGAGCGAACATCCATGACTGAAACTAAATGAACATAGTGAACAACAAGTGAATGCAAAATAGTAATAATAACAATGAGCATAATGGATGCGCACATGTGTGTGTGTGTGTGTGTGTGTGGTGTGTGTGTGTGCATGTGTGTGTGTGTGTGCATGTGTGTGTGTGTGCGATGCATGTGTGTGTGTGTGCATGCATGTGTGTGCATGCGCATGCATGTGTGTGTGTGTATGTGCATTCACATGTGTGTGTGTGTGTGTGTGTGTGTGTGTGTGTGTGTGGAAGAGAGAGAGAGAGGAGAGAGAGAGAGAGAGGAGAGAGAGAGAGAGAGAGGAGAGAGAGAGAGAGAGAGAAAGAGAGAGAGAGAGAGAGAGTGTGTGTGCATGCGCGAGCATGTGTATGCGTGTGTGTGTGTGTGTGTGTGTGTGTGTGTGTATGTGCATGCACATGAGTGTGTGTGTGTGTGTGTGTGTGTGTGCGTGTGTGTGTGTGTGTGTGTGTGTGTGTGTGTGTGTGGTGTGTGTGGGTGGGTGGGTGGGTGAGTGGGGAGAGAGAGAGAGAGAGAGAGAGAGAGAGAGAGAGAGAGAGAGAGAGAGAGAGAGAGAGAGAGAGAGAGAGAGAGAGACAGAGCAGACAGACAGACAGACAGACAGACAGACAGACAGACAGACAGACAGACAGACAGACAGTGTGGTGTATATACACATGCACATTTGTTGATTGCATACATGCATGTCCTCATGTACTTGTGTGGACTGACAAAAAAAGAAAAAAAGAGACACAATGTTTATCACTTACTGTCTGGTGCCAGCGAACGACAAACACCCGCCCCTTTCCATCAAGCACGGGCTGTGAATACTTTATTTGTTGTTCTAATCGCCTATCCGGGGTCACGCTCTGTTCTATCATCAGGACGATCTTGGCCCACTGAAAAAGAAAAAAAGTCAACCTGTGAAAAATCCATGATGTAATGAAAATTTGTGAAAAAATCCATGATATAAAAAGAAAATCTGTGAAATTGGCCCACTGAAAGAACAAACCTATGAACAATCCCTGATGAAAAGAAAATGTACAGAAAATTTGTAAAACTGGCCACTGAAAAAATAAAGACAACCTATGAAAAATCCATGAAGTAAAGAAAATCTGTGAAAAATCCACGATGTAAAGAAAATCTGTGAAAATTCCTTGATGTAAGGAAAATCTGTGAAAAATCCACGATGTAAAGAAAATCTGAAAATTCCTTGATGTAAGGAAAATCTGTGAAAAATCCATGAAGTAAAGAAAATCTGTGAAAAATCCATGATGTAAGGAAAATCTGTGAAAAAATCCATGATGTAAGGAAAACCTGTGAAAATTCCTTGATGTAAGGAAAATCTGTGAAAAATCCATGAAGTAAAGAAAATCTGTGAAAAATCCCTGAAGTAAAGAAAATCTGTGAAAAAATCCATGATGTAAGGAAAATCTGTGAAAATTCCTTGATGTAAGGAAAATCTGTGAAAAATCCATATCAGAAAAGTTTTTCTGGTCATAAATTAACATTTCATTGCTATCATTATTAAAAGTCTGTCAACACTTAGATCCATGCAGTTCGGCACCTTTATTAATATATACTGTCCAGGTCATGGCTAAAAATCCCAGACTGGTAAAGGAATCACAATAACAGTAGTAGTACCAATAAAAACATAACAGCGAAACAATAACAACTATAATGATGATGATGATGATGATAAAGAATTTTTAAAAACAAAACAACAACAACAACAAAACAAAGACAGACCTGTCTGAACCATTCTTTTTGTGTATTGGTGACCAGTTCATAGGTGTTGCCCATCATTGCGATAAGCATGTTGACAAGCAGTAGTGTCACCATGATCATGTACACCATGAAGATGATCTGTAACATTAGCAACGTGTAACACTGTCAGCATGTTCTACATCTAGTCACTGCACGATCTTGGCCATACACAAGTGTGACTTGTAACAAGTAACAGCATATAACATCATCAGCATGTTCATTAGATCTAGTCATTGCACAATCTGTTAGATCTAGTCATTGCACAATCTGTAACATACACCAGTGTGACCTGTAACAAGTAACAGCATATAACACCATTAGCATGTTCATTAGATCTAGTCACTGCATGATCTGTAACACCCACCAGTGTGACTTGTAACAAGTAACATCATATAACACCATTAGCACGTTCATTAGCTATGTTCATTAGCATGTTCTAGTAACTGCATGATCTGTAACATCCTTCAATGTGACTTGTAACAAGTAACAGCATACAACATCATCATGTTCTAGATTTGGTCACTGCACAATCTGTAACATCCACCAGTGTGACTTGCAACAAGTAACAGCATATAACATCATTTACCCTGTTCATTAGATCTAGTCATTGCACAATCTATAACAACCACCTGTGTGACTTGTAACAAGTAACAGCATAGAACATGATTAGCCTGTTGATTAGATCTAGTAACTGCATGATCTGTAACATCCACCAATGTGACTGGTAACAAGTAGGGGCATATAACATCATTTAGCATGTTCATTAGATCTAGTCGTTGCACAATCTGTAACATCCAACAGTATAACATAATTAGCATGCTGATTACATCCAGCAACCATTTGGTGGGGAGAACTATAATTTCTGCATCCACTTTACTACACATGCACTACATGGTTGACAGCAAAAATATATTGCCCGACAGTACCATGCAGGACTGACCTAGGCAATGTTATATTTGTGTGCACAACTGAAGGAAGCAGTTCTACGGAGACACTGAAACATCATTCCGTTTTTACCTCTGGCAGGTACGGATCTATAACCCTTGACACAAAAACAACAATTCCCTTTTACCTCATGCAAGCTAGGACAAAACAGCATCCCTACCTCCACCTTTTAGCCCTGAAGACACCTCCCCCCCCCCCCCCCCCCCCCCCCCCCCTTTTTATTTTTATTTTAAATTTTATATCTCATGCAAGCAAGGCTCAGCCCTGGAGAGAAATAAACAGCACCCCCACCTCCACCTTTACCTGGTGCAAGCCTGGTTTAACCCTGGAGACAACCCCCCTCCACACACCACACCCCCACCATTTAAATTGAGTTTTTTTTTTTTTTTAAATATCTCATGCAAGCAAAGCTCAGCCCTGGAGACAAAAACAGCACCCCTGCCTCCACCTTTACCTGATGCAAGCCTGGTTTAGCCATGGAGACAAACCCCCTCCCTCACCACCCCACCCCCACCCTTTAATTTTATGTATATATATAATTATATATATATATATATTATGTGAGAAAGACTCAGCCCTGAAGACAAAAAAACATCAATTCCCCTTTACTTCATGCATGCAAGGTTTAATCCTGAAAGACCCCCCCCCCTCCCCATTTACCTCTGAAGCAAGGCTCAGTCCTGGAAACAAAGACAGCAATCCCCACCCCCTGTACCTCATTCAAGCAAGGCTCAGTCCCCATCCCCTTTATGGCATTCAAGCTAGGCTCTGTCCCTACCCCCTTTGCCTCATTCAAGCTAAGCTCAGTCCCCACCCCCTTTGCCTCATTCAAGCTAAGCTCAGTCCCCACCCCCTTTGCCTCATTCAAGCAAGGCTTAGCCCTGAAGACAAAGACAGCAATCCCCACCCCCTTTACCTCATTCAAGCAAGGCTTAGCCCTGAAGACAAAGACAGCAATCCCCACCCCCTTTGCCTCATTCAAGCTAAGCTCAGTCCCCACCCCCTTTGCCTCATTCAAGCAAGGCTTAGCCCTGAAGACAAAGACAGCAATCCCCACCCTCTTTACCTCATTCAAGCAAGGCTTAGCCCTGAAGACAAAGACAGCAATCCCCACCCCCTTTGCCTCATTCAAGCTAAGCTCAGTCCCCACCCCCTTTGCCTCATTCAAGCTAGGCTTAGCCCTGAAGACAAAAACACCAATACCCACCCCCTTTACCTCACTCAAGCAAGGCTTAGCCCTGAAGACAAAGACAGCAATCCCCACTCCCTTTACCTCATTCAAGCAAAGCTTAGCCCTGAAGACAAAAACACCAATCCCCACCCCCTTTACCTCAATCAAGCTAGGCTCAGCCCTGAAGACAAAGACAGCAATCCCCACCCCCTTTACCTCATTCAAGCAAGGCTCAGTGCCCACCCCTTTTACCTCATTCAAGCAAGGCACAGTCCCCACCCCTTTTACCTCATTCAAGCAAGGCTCAGTCCCCACCCCCTTTACCTCATTCAAGCAAGGCTCAGCCCTGATGACAAAGACAGCGATTCCCCTTTACCTCGTGTAAGCAAAGTTTATCCCGAGACACAAAAACACCTTTACCTCATGCAAGCAAGATTCTGGCCAGGAGACAAAAACATCTTTACCTCGTGCAGGCCTGGAGACAAAAACACCTTTACCTCATGCAACAAAGGCTTAGCCCCTGGAGACAAAAACACCTTTGCCACATGCAAGCGAAGTTTTGGCCTGGAGATAAAAACACCTTTACCTCATGCAAGTCAGGTTTTGGCCTGAAGACAAAAACACCTTTACCTCATGCAAGCAAGGTTTTGGCCTGAAGACAAAAACACCTTTACCTCATGCAAGCAAGGTTTTGGCCTTGAGACAAAAACACCTTTACCTCATGCTAGTCAGGTTTAGGTCTGGAGACAAAAACACCTTTACCTCATGCAGGCCTGGAGACAAAAACACCTTTACCTCATGCAAGCAAGGTTTAGGTCTGGAGACAAAAAACACCTTTACCTCATGCAAGCAAGGGCTTGGCCCTGGCTTTCTGTACTCTTTGAGACTCACGTACTTTGGTCATCTCCATGAAGGGTGTGGGCAGACCGTCAAAGTACGCGTACATGTCTTCAAAATCCCCCACCGACATGGAAAACAGCCCAACAGCTGACTCCAGCCAGTTAGAAAAGACGACACTTCCACCTCGGAATGGGATATACATGGCTGCAAGACCACAGTGCTCACAACATTGACACAATGCAAACACATCAAGGTGCACACACTACACACTCAGTCTAGTCAGGAACCAACCATCAAGGAATAGTTCATTTACTGTAAAAAAAAATAATTAAAATAATATATATATATATATATATATATATATATATATATATATAAAATGGAACCTTCCTGTGACAATTATGCTCCAGCTGAGATACAATTCTGCCAAAGACTTGGTGAGTAAAATATCCCATGGTACCCTATCTCACCCTCCAGTGACAAAGCTCCAGCTGAGATACAATTCTGCCAAAGACTTGGTGAGTAAAATGTCCCATGGTACCCTATCTCATTTTTGTTTTGTTTTTCCTTTAACCCCTTTGCTGCAGTGCATGCATGAACATCATAATATCACCTCCCAGTAAAAATCAGACTCCCCCCCCCCCCCTCTCCTCCCCCCAATTTCTCATCTGTGTAGCATGAGGAAAATAAGGATTTGTGTCAAAACTGGAGGCAGGCTAATAATATTATTATAGAGCCAGAACATTTTTGGATTACAGGCCTTTGTGTGCACTTTTCAGTCCAGAAAATGTAGGCGCTGTGGCAGTAAAGGGGTTAAGAAAAGGACTGCAAGTGAAGAATCCTCAAAAGTCCTATCAACCCCGCCCCCCCCCCCCCCCCCCCCCCCCCACCTCCTCCAAACCAACCCTCCCCCAGTGGTGGGAATTCCCTTCCCTACCTGTTTAGCTGGGCTGAGAGTCATGCAGGGGATTCTGATTACACATTTGTGAAAAATACACACAAAGAGACTGATAACTACTCCTTGGTGATAGGCTCCTGATCCAGTGTATATTACCAAGTAAACACTTCAGCCTTATTATAATATTGTTGTTAAAGTTGTCACTGCACTGATTATGAAACCACAAAGACTAAGAAGACAGGAAAAAGACATTTTAGAAAAAATCTTAAAAAATATATTATATAAACCTGGGTGAGGCTAAAGCAGCCATTAGACCGACACTATCCAGTACAACTACATTTAAATGTTCATGCGGTATTTTGTGTGTGTCTATCATACTTTTGATGATCAGAGGTATATCTGTTAAAACTGTTGAGGCAACAAGGGACATTTGATCTACTATTTGATTTCCAGCTGTCTTAAACTGCTATTAACATTATACCCACATTCAGCCATATGTTATTTTCTATCAGCTAGGAAAAAAGAGGACGGCACTTTTCGGTCTAAAAATTGCAAATAATGTAACTTCAGACTTTCTTCACAGCGTGTGACAGTTGTCAAACACACTTCTTTTCACGGTTCAAGTAAGAGATGTCGACAACACAGCATTGTTATAACATGCAAAGCAGAAAACGCGTGTACCATGGAACATTGAAACATCTACGTACCACACATGCACATGCAACAACCACGCAAAACAACAACAACAACAACAGGTAAAGCTCAACACAGTGAAGATTCTGTCTAGGACTATAACAGATGACAGATGAGTAGCCAGGAAATGAAGGGTGTGGGGAGGCTGGGGGTAGTGGGGGTGGGGGGGGGTGGGGGGGGGGCAGTGGGGAAGGATTTATACAGATCTGGTGGTGGTGTCTAACTTGTCACAACTACTTCTCTGACTCATCTCCTGCCTATCTCTCCGGCCTTCTCACTGTTTACACCCCTTCCAGGCAGCTTTGCTCTTCTGCAGATACACAGATACTATGCACCTCCAATACACAGATGCTACGTATCCCCCATGTTAAAACAAAATGTTTCGGACGACGCTGTTCTCTTGCTGTGCTCCAAAGCAATGGAATTATCTCCCTTCACATGCGGGAGCATAGCGTGGAAGCACTACAATATAATTATATATTATTCTTGAGGTTTTATGCATACACTTTTTTATTATTTATTATCTTGTTAAAAAAGCGCAGTGTGCTCACACTTGTCGGTGCGATACGGCACTATAGAAATGACCGTTATTTTCATGTTTTTGTTGCTGCTCATGAGAGTGGCATCTGTGACAGGTTGTAATGTCCATGTACGCTATATTTGGAAGTCATAGTTCAGGAGCTGTGTGAGAGTCGAGGTGGCCGTCCTGAGCTGTCCGTCCTAACGAGCCTTCCGGTTTCCGTGGACGTAAAGAATTATTGAACTGTGCTTCGGCATTGGTCACAACTTGTCCCTAATATGTCAACTGACATCTGAGGACATTAAGCATCACTTCATCATCATCATTATTTGGAAGACAGTCCTCACCTACAACAACATACTGCAGTTGCTGAAGCTAAGTTCCATCCAGTCTGCATTTATGTACTGGCAAAAACCCATAATATATGCTCTACCCTGTCTCTCTGAAGTAAAATATAATAAATGATGACCTTATAATGAAATAAATGGACAAATGGATTTTATCAATGATCAGTTGTGAAAGGGGGGTTGTGAGAGTAGCGTTTGGGGGTGGGGCTGGGGGTGGGGGTGGGGGGCAGTTTTTAACTGCCGAAAATTCTCAGTACAAGAAGGCAACAACAAAAAAGAAAAATCAAAAGAGAAAAAACCCCAAACAAAGCAAAACAGGACAGCAAACATGTCCTCAGACGTGATTAAACTGAACACTTTGTAAGAGCGGGACTTTGCACCACAATTCTCTGAGTGCAGCTCGGCAACCCAAACACACTGTGCAAAAATGTTCAACAACAAAAACGAAACAAAAAAAGAAACAAAAAAAAAAGAAAGAAAAAAAGGAAGGGGGTCAGTTAGGTAACGTTAGGACCAAGAACGTCTAGAACACCAATCGGAACAAAAAGTTGTCGCAGTTTACTTTGCCCATGATGGGGTATTGGGTGTCCACAAAGGAGTCATAAAAGTCAGCAAACTGCCCCAGGGACATGATGAACATGCCCATCATAGACTCTCCCGCATTGACAAAGGGACTTCCCTCCACCCCTTGGAATACAATGAACATGGCTGGAAGAGAACCAATCACAAAGCAACAGGTTAATGCAGGGTTTCACTGGCTGCTAAGCTGACCACAAGCAATCACAGTTCAGACATTCAGCAGAGAGGGTTTCATCATTCTGGTTTTTGATCTAGGTGTTAGTTCAGTGGGTTAGTCATAGCCCTGGTTTCTTGAAGCAGCGCTAACCGTGAAGCAACAATTCAACGCTGGGGTAACTGCTCGTTTAATGGGGTCTCGTCAGGTCTGATAAAAAATCCATAAAAAATGGCAGGTTAGTAACTAGCTACTGTATTATTACAGAGGGACGTAAGAATCACCATTCAGCAGGCTTAGCAAAAGGACTGACAAGAGAGAAGTCATATGGAAGACCTAAGGTGGCATTGCAAAGCGGAATAAGAGTTCCAGCTAATGCCAGAAATATTCTTGGAAAGGCAAGAATTTTCATGAAAAACTATAGCTGCTGTTCTCTGTGGTGGTAAAGTAGCTAACACAGAAGTGCTTGCAAGAGTTGAAATGTTGTTGTTGTTGTTGGTTGCTTTTTTTATGTAGCACTATTTTCCACTCTCGAGCAGACTCACTGCGCTCGCATGTGATTCTACATGAGTGACTAGCTTTTTACAGCGCGTTTTTGAATATCCATCAAAGTGGTGTACTTACAGCACTGGCGTGTAATGTCCAGTAGATGTACATATACTAACAAGAAGAAAAAAAGAGGAACAAAGAAGAAGAAGAAGAAGAAGAGAAGAAGAAGAAGAAGAAAGACACAAATCAAGCTGACCAGAGCCAAATGCATTAACTTGATTAAGACATCAAAGTCAAGTTTTGTCTATTATGTATGTATAACATGTGCATGTATATTTGTATACGTATGTTATTCACTGTTGGAACGGGTGTACTGATATGTTGTATAATTGTGTTATATTTGTTATATTGAAATTTAAAAAAGAAAAGAAAAAAAGGTGACCAGAGCCAAAAGCATTAAGACATCAATATCAAAGAGACTAGCGCTGAAGCAGACACTCTCTTTATGTTAGTCAATCAGAAGGTCCATCTTAAACAGAGCAGTGAACAGACAGATGCTGTTTTGATCAAGATCAAAGGGACTAGCGCCGAAGCAGACACTCATTTCATGTTAGTCAATCAAAAGGTCCATCTTAAACACAGCACTGGACAGACGCATGCTGTTTTGTTCTTGTGGCCAAAGTCTGTGTTTACATTCTGACATCTAAATATATTTTCACTTGCACGTGGATTTCTAGCTCATGTTGCAAGCTCGAGTAACTCCAGATCACAGGGCATTAGGGGAAATCACTACTTCACAAGACTGATGACAATTTCTTTTATAATCATCACAGCATAATACACAGGTGCATGCTTGAATAGCTCCACATCATAGGAAGTCAGGGGAAATCACTTCACAAGACCCAAGACAATTTGTTCCACAATCATCACAGCATAATACACAGGTGCATGCTTGAATAACTCCACATCATAGGAAGTCAGGGGAAATCACTTCACAAGACCCAAGACAATTTCTTCTACAATCACCACAGCATAATACACAGGTGCATGCTTGAATAACTCCACATCATAGGAAGTTAGGGGAAATCACTTCACAAGACCCAAGACAATTTCTTCTACAATCATCACAGCATAATACACAGGTGCATGCTTGAATAGCTCCACATCATAGGAAGTCAGGAGAAATCACTTCACAAGACCCAAGACAATTTCTGCTACAATCACCACAGCATTATTATATACGGAGGCATGCTTGAATAACTCCAGATCATGGGAAGTCAGGGGAAATCACTTCACAAGACCCAAGACAATTTCTTCTACAATCACCACAGCATGCATCCTTCACACAGAAACAAAAACTGACAGTCCAACACAACAGCACTGATGCATAAAGAAATTGATGAGAGTGACATGTCTTTTATCATGCAGTTTTCACTCTCAAGACTTGAGACAAGACAATACCTGTGATGCATAAAGAAACTGATGAGAGTGACAGGTCTTTTATCATGCAGTTTTCATTCTCAGGACTCGATACAAGACAATACCCATGATGCATAAAGAAACTGACGAGAGTGACAGGTCTTTTATCATGCAGTTTTCATTCTCAGGACTCGATACAAGACAATAACCATGATGCATAAAGAAACTGATGAGAGTGACAGGTCTTTTATCATGCAGTTTTCATTCTCAAGACTCCAGACAAGACAATACCCATAACCACCACGACATGCCACAAACAACTACCCTAGTGGCCTCCCCACAGAGAGAGAGGGGAGGTAAACAGGTCAAACTTGGTGCACAATGCTCTTGCAGATCTAGATCAAATCACACATAGAAACCTTTGGTAGAGCTTAATCACCTCGCATTTTATTTGCATGCAAGGTGAGCGTTACTGCTGTCAGTTTAGGTCTATGTCATTGCATTATTTTGTGCTACGTCTTTGATGCGCTAATTAACTCCCTTCTTTGTTGAAAACACATGGTTCAAACATTTTTATCTGTTAGCCTAAAGGCACCTCACACACCCCACCCTCCAGCCTGCATATGGTTTACTGATGCATCTGTATTTTGTTTTCTCAATAAAAAATACAATAAAAAAAAGAAGAAAAAAAGGGACCTCTCCACACACACTTTCCTTACCATCTATACCACCCCCACCACCACCACCCCCAAAAAAACTCCCCCAATTTTAAACTTGGTTTGTTTTGTCACTGAAAATACCACAGGAAAAAAATGGCACATAAATGCATAAATGAATACCTTGTGAGAAGCCGATGACAAAGATTAAATAGATGATGAAAAATCGCAGCAAGTCTCCTCTGATCATGGCGTAGATCATGACCACGAAAGGCCCCACGATGCGGAACCCCCTGTTGGTAATGCACACAGATTGACATCAGTGTCCGAGCTGAATAAAGGTTCACATGTATACATACATCAGTCACCTATAAATAGCAAACTAATTATCATCAGTCTCAATATTCCTACTATGCTGCATGCAGATTGAAAGACAAAAACAAAAGATAAACTGTGTAATCTGACCCCCCACATACACGTCACCTCACCTTACCCCACCTCAACCTACCTCACCTAATCCTATCCCACACACATCACCTCACCCTACCCACCCAACCTACCTCATCTAATCCTACCCCACACACATCACCTCACCATACCCCACCCAACCTACCTTGTCTAATCCTACCCAATACACATTTCACCTCACTACCCCACCCCAACCTACCTCACCTAATCCTAATCCCCAAGCACTTCAGCTCATCCTACCCCACCCAACCGACCTCACCTAATCCTACCCAATACACACTTCACCTCACCCTACCACACCTGAACCTACCTCACCTAATCCTACCCCACACACACTTCACCTCAACCTACCACACCCGAACCGACCTCACCTAATCCTACCCCACACACACTTCACCTCACCCTACCACACCCGAACCTACCTCACCTAATCCTACCCCACACACACTTCACCTCACCCTACCACACCCGAACCGACCTCACCTAATCCTACCCAATACACACTTCACCTCACCCTACCACACCCGAACCTACCTCACCTAATCCTACCCCACACACACTTCACCTCACCCTACCACACCTGAACCTACCTCACCTAATCCTACCCAATACACACTTCACCTCACCCTACCACACCTGAACCTACCTCACCTAATCCTACCCAATACACACTTCACCTCACCCTACCACACCTTAACCTACCTCACCTAATCCTACCCAATACACACTTCACCTCACCCTACCACACCTGAACCTACCTCACCTAATCCTACCCCAAACACACTTCACCTCACCCTACCACACCCAAACCTACCTCACCTAATCCTACCCCACACACACTTCACCTCACCCTACCACACCCGAGCCTACCTCACCTAATCCTACCCAATACACACTTCACCTCATCCAACCCGACCCCAACCTACCTCACCTAATCCTATCCACCACCCTTCACCTAACCTTACCCCACCCAACCGACCTCACCTAATCCTACCAATATACACTTCACCTCACCCTACCACACCTGAACCTACCTCACCTAATCCTACCCCACACACACTTCACCTCACACTACCACACCCGAACCAACCTCACCTAATCCTAACCTCCAAGCACTTCACCTCATCCTACCCCACCCCAACCTACCTCACTTAATCCTAACCCCCACCCTTCACTGCACCGTACCCCACCTCAGCCTACCTCACCTAATCCTACCCAATACCCACTTCACCTCACCCTACCACACCTGAACCTACCTCACCTAATCCTACCCAATACCCACTTCACCTCACCCTACCACACCTGAACCTACCTCACCTAATCCTACCCAATACCCACTTCACCTCACCCTACCCCACCCAACCGACCTCACCTAATCCTATCCCACACACACTTCACCTCACCTTACCCCACCCCAACCTACTCACCTAATCATACCCCAACCTTCACCTCACCGTACCCCACCCAAACCTACCTCACCTAATCCTACCCCACCCTTCACCTCACCTTACCCCACCCCAACCTACCTCACCTAATCCTACCCCACCCTTCACCTCACCTTACCCCACCCCTACCTACTCACCTAATCCTACCCCCCACACACTTCACCTCACCCTACCCACCCAACCTACCTCACCTAATCCTATCCCCACACACTTCACCTTACCTTACCCCACCTCAGCCTACCTCACATATCCCTATCCTAACCATCTTACTTCATCCAAATCCATCCAACCTGTCCCACCTCATCTCATGTGTACCCAGCACACACCCCGACTCTAAACCAGACCAAACAAAACATGCAAAAATATCCCTGCAGACGCCCCCGTGAAATGGCAGGCAGATACAGAAAAGGTGGAACTGACCGACAGAAGAAGAGGAAGTAGGGAGCAGTGCAGAGAATGGCCAGCACTCCCATGATGTCCTCGTACTCGTGAGCACAGAATGCTCGACCGGGCAGCATCAGCACCACAAACACCGTGGACAGCAGCAGCAAGGCTTTGGCCGGTGCCCCGTTCTGTTTTGGCGGGAGAACGAAAACAGGGTGTGACTCAGTGAACTAAAAGTCCTTGTGACAACACAGGGATTTACGTCAGAGGCGAGAAGTTGATCTCTGCCCACGCAGCAGCTGAGCGCCCGCTGAAAGGAGCTGGAGCCGATTGAGATAACTCATTAATATTCATAAGGTCAAAGACCCCACCATATTTGGTAATGACTGACCAGTCTGCATCTAGCACAGCTAGCGCGCCCACTGTTCCATCACCGCTCTCTTCAAGATTCCGACCGGAACTATGAAAACAGGGCGAGACTCAATGAATAAAAAATGAAATGAGTGGATGAATCGCTGGCTGACTGAATTAATAATAACTAAAGTATGCAAAGTGCAAAATCTCATCAGAAGATACCATACTAAGTGCATACATGCACACAAACACACTATGAAAACAGGGCGAGACTCAATGAATAAAAAATGAAATGAGTGGATGAATCGCTGGCTGACTGAATTAATAATAACTAAAGTATTTGCAAAGTGCAAAATCTTGTCAGTAGATACCATACTAAGTGCATACATGCACACAAACACACACACACAGGCACCTGCACGCACAAAAATAAAGTATTTGTAAAGTGTAAAATCTTGTCAGTAGAGATTATTCTAAGTGCATGCATGCACACAAACACACACACAGGCACCTGCACACACAAAAATAAAGTATTTGTAAAGTGTAAAATCTTGTCAGTAGAGATTATTCTAAGTGCTTTCATGCTCACAAACACACACACATGCACCTGCACGCACAAAAATAAAGTATTTGTAAAGTGTAAAATCTTGTCAGTAGAGATTATTCTAAGTGCATACATGCACACAAACACACGCACAGGCATCTGCACGCACAAAAATACTGACTATACAAAGCTTAATTTACACACAGATTCAAACGGGCGAGCAAACAGAGACTTGGGACAGATAAAGACAGCAGCATAGAATGGAAAACATGGCTACAGTTTTAATGCACGAAGATATGGCAGAGTTTTTATTTTTGATGAAAGTGTATAAAAAACAAAACAAAAACAAGCATGTAATTGATTGTTGAGGGTTGTTTATTTTTTGATGTCCATGGCCCTACCATTTATTGACTTAATAAACAGTCCTCATCAACAAAATGTAACAGTAAGCGCATGAATGAATAAGTGCATAGAAAGAAAAAAAACATACACACACACACACACACACACACAACCTCCCCCCCCCCCTCCCCACCAAAAAAAAGAAAACACACAAAAACAACAACAACAACAGCATGACATGTGAACACAGGAATGAAGCAATGAAGAACGAATGAATCTGCAAAAGGACAAAAGGAAACAGCATGTAAATGAATGAACGAAGAATGAACACATGTGTGAAAGCAGAAAAGGAAAAGGAATACATAAATGAAAGGGGGGGGGGGGGGGAGGGGGGGGTCGTAGGGAGGGGGGATCCAGACGCGCCTCGCAATCTGGAACTTATGGTACAGGAAGATCAGTGCGGAGAGAGAAAGAAATGACCACAGACTCTACCAAGCACCCTACCAGAGTGGAGAAGAAGACACGGAACCCCTGGTGGTGTATTTCCTTCATGGCAAGCAGTATGTACATGATGGCTCCAAACAATACGCACACCTCCAGAATCAGTCTTGCCTGCAACACACAAACGTCGGTCCAGATACACAGGTAAAAACGTGTAACACATACAGGTAAAAAGAATAATGGGCACTTAGCATATCTAACCCACAAAGGCCCAAAGTGCTTACAAATTCTTGTAAAATACATATATTTTAACAATAAACATTCAAATGCACAGACAAATGCATCTCTCTCTCTCTCTCCCCCCCCTCTCTCTCTCTCTCACACACACACACACACATACCACACACAAACACAGACAGACAGACAGACACACACACACACACATATACCCACACATAAACACAGACAGCCAGACAGCCAGACAGACACAAACACACACACACACACACACACACGCTCTCTCTCTCTCTCTCACCCACACACACACACACACACACACACACACACATATACACACACACACGCATGCACACACACACATACGTACACAAAGACACATGCACACACACACACACACACACACATGCAAACACACACACACAACCCCCACCCCACCCATTCTTCAGAACATTCATGAGCTGAGGCGAACAAGGTATTCAAGATCACAAGCAAGGTGGAGTTGTGTATACTGACATAGGCCCATTCCTAATAAACTAGGCCACATTGGGTCACAACATTGACAGCTAGGATGTGGGCAGCGCGAAAATGGGTTTTCAGCCTCGTGACCCCCCCATGACCCAACTAGCTGCTCAAGAACGGTCCACGGCTGCAGGCAACAGACACTCACAATGTCGTCCTGTCGGTAGGGCCGCAGCAGGTAGCAAGGGTCTATGGTTCGATTCGATCCTGTCTGGGAGCAGCCCGTGAGCTCCGAAGTGTCGTTCCTGTATGCACACAGGTCCTGCCCTGGCCGCAGTGCGAAGGCCGTCACGAACATGCAGAAGTACAGGATGAAGAGGATGAAGCGGCGATAAAACCTGCACAGGAAGAAAATATCATCACCACTTATTTGAAGGAGGACTATAGACAGCACTTGGGATATTTGAGGGAGGACTACGGAAGCACTTGGGAATATCTGAGGGAGGACTGCAGAAGCACTTGGGATATTTGAGGGAGGACTACAGAAGCACTGGGGGATATTTGAGGGAGGACTACAGAAGCACTGGGGGATATTTGAGGGAGGACTATGGGCAGCACTTGGGAATATTTGAGGGAGGACTACAGAAGCACTGGGAGATACTTGAGGGAGGACTATGGAAGTAGTTAGATATTTGAGGGAGGACTATGGAAGTAGTTAGATATTTGAGGGAGGACTATGTAAGTAGTTAGATATTTGAGGGAAGACTACGGGCAGCACTTGGGATATTTGAGGAAGGACTACGGAAGCACTTGGGATATTTGAGGGAGGACTAGGAAGCACTTGGGATATTTGAGGGAGGACTATGGAAGTAGTTAGATATTTGAGGGAGGACTATGGAAGTAGTTAGATATTTGAGGGAGGACTATGGGCAGCACTTGGGATATTTGAGGGAAGACTACAGAAGCACTTGGGATATTTGAGGGAGGACTATGGAAGTAGTTAGATATTTGAGGGAAGACTAAGGGCAGCACTTGGATATTTGAGGAAGGACTATGGAAGCACTTGGGATATTTGAGGGAGGACTATGGAAGCACTTAGGATATTTGAGGGATGACTACGGGCAGCACTTGGATATTTGAGGGAGGAAAAGCAGGACTGAATTTATACTGTCCAAATGCCAGCCTAGGCAGTTTATATTTAATATGTGATGAAAGCTAAGCAAATTAGATAATCATCTCTGACAACAAACTCACTTGCATGCACACACACACACACACACACACACACACACACACACACACACACACACACACACACACACCACTCAGGAGATGAGCCTAATGCATAATCAGCAAAATTTGGGGTCCAAAGAAATTAAACAGGTAAAAACAACAAAAAGACATGTTTTTTAAAGGCAACTGTTTCTACATTTTCAAACAATAATAATCATATAATAGTTTTATGTGCTACTTCTCTGAATTGGAGCATGTAGCCCATTACAAAGCAAAGAACAGAGAATCAAAACATAGTTAAAACAAGCTCAATGCACAATGACTTGTATAACTGAAGGAATGAAGAATGAATGAATGTGCAAGAGGATGAAAGGAAACAGCATGTAAATGAACGAACAAAGAATGGATGAATGTGCAAAAGGACAAAAGGAAACAGCATGCAAATGAATGAATGAAGAGTGAATGAATGTGCAAAAGGGAACAGCACGCAAATGAATGAAGAATGAATTAATGTGCAAAAGGACAAAAGGAAACAGCATGCAAATGAACGAACAAAGAATGAATGAATGTGCAAAAGGACAAAAGGAAACAGGATGCAAATGAATGAATGAAAGATGAATGAATGTGCAAAAGGGAACAGCACGCAAATGAATGAATGAAGAATGAATGAATGTGCAAAAGGGAACAGCATGCAAATGAATGAACAAAGAATGAATGAATGTGCAAAAGGAAACAGCATGCAAATGAATGAATGAAGAATGAATGACTGTGCAAAAGGACAAAATGAAACAGGATGCAAATGAATGAATGAAGCATGAATGAATGTGCAAAAGGACAAAAGGAAACAGCATGCAAATGAATGAACAAAGAATGAATGAATGTGCAAAAGGACAAAAGGAAACAGCATGCAAATGAATGAATGAAGAATGAATGAATGTGCAAAAGGGAACAGCACGCAAATGAATGAATGAAGAATGAATGAATGTGCAAAAGGACAAAAGGAAACAGGATGCAAATGAATGAATGAAGAATGAATTAATGTGCAAAAGGGAACAGGATGCAAATGAATGAATGAAGAATGAATTAATGTGCAAAAGGGAACAGCATGCAAATGAATGAATAAAGAATGAATGAATGTGCAAAAGGACAAAAGGAAACAGCATGCAAATGAACGAACAAAGAATGAATGAATGTGCAAAAGGACAAAAGGAAACAGCATGCAAATGAACGAACAAAGAATAAATGAATGCAAAAGGACAAAAGAAAACAGCATGCAAATGAATGAATGAAGAATGAATGAATGTGCAAAAGGACAAAAGAAAACAGCATGCAAATGAACGAACAAAGAATGAATGAATGTGCAAAAGGACAAAAGGAAACAGGATGCAAATGAATGAATGAAGAATGAATGAATGTGCAAAAGGACAAAAGGAAACAGGATGCAAATGAATGAATGAAGAATGAATGAATGTGCAAAAGGACAAAAGGAAACAGGATGCAAATGAATGAATGAAGAATGAATGCATGAAAGTAGGGGGCTACACAAGGACGCACGCACACAGCACTGGCTCCCAGGTGCCACCCTTGCAGAAAAGAGGACCTGGCACAGATATCTAACTGCATCCATAGCATCAAGCCAGGTGTCTGAGAACCATCCTGGAACACTGAAGAAGAAGAAGAAGAAGCAGAAGAAGAAGAAGAAGAAGAAAAAGGAAAAAGAAGAAGAAGAAGAAGAAGAAGAAGAAGAAGAAAAAGGAAAAGAAGAAGAAGAAGAAGAAGAAGACGAAGAAAAGGGAAGAAGAAGAAGAAGAGAAGAAGAAGAAGAAAAGGAAAAGAAGAAGAAGAAGAAGAAGAAGAAGAAGAAGAAGAAGAAAAAGGAAAAGAAGAAGAAGAAGAAGAAAAAGAAGAAGAAGAAGAAGAAGAGAGAAAGAAGAAGAAGAAAAAAGAAGAAGAAGAAGAAGAAGAAGAATGACACATGCAATGCAAGTACCTGAAGCGGGCGAATGTTTTCCATTTCTCTTGCAGCAGATCCACGATGAGTCCATCCATCATGTTGAGGTGACTCTCATCTTCCTGAAAACAGCGGGAAGACAACAGTTAGTTAGTTAGTTAGTTAGTGCTTGAATTTTTACATCCCACCAACCACACACAGTCACCTCAGGATGACATGACACATTCACAGCTACTCAACACCAAGTTAAAATGCAAATCACCACAGCACAGGCATAAAGCTGGCTCAAAATAAAATGGTAAGACCAACAGGATAAAACTACTTGTCCTTGTTCATAGAGTTTCATATGCAAGAAGAAAAAATGGTAAGGCCATGAGGATAAAACTACTTGTCCTTGTTCATAGAGTTTCATACGCAAGAAGAAAAGAAAAAAAGCCTCATATACATAGCATCAGCACAATACTGTCAGTATATAGACAGCAGATAGATTCGCTAATCGCTGGCTTTTTTTCGGGATCAAAACTACAGTCATGATCACAACTAGTGTAAACTGATAAACAAAAAGCACAAAAGGGGTACAGCTTATCTGTGAAACACATGGTGGGATGGTTTGGAGCAGAAAGAAAAAATATCTGAGAGAAGGAAAAAAAAGACTTGTTGAGAGTATGGGATCATGAAAGTACAACGGTGGGACAGTTTGGGATAATGAAGGGACTTGGTGAGACAGTCTGGGATGATGAAGGGACTTGGTGAGACAGTTTGAAGTTTATGAAGTTACTTGGTGAGACAGTTCGGGATGATGAAGGGACTTGGTCAGACAGTTTGGGATGATATAGAGACTTGGTGAGACAATTTGCAGTTTATGAAGTTACTTCATGAGACAGTTTGGGATGATGAAGGGACTTGGTGAGACAGTTTGGGATGATGAAGGGACTTGATGAGACAGCTTGGGATGTTGAAGGTACAATGGTAAGACAGTCTGGGATGATGAAGGTACAATGGTGAGACAGTTTGGGATGATGAAGGTATAATGGTGAGACAGTTTGGGATGATGAAGGGACTTGGAGAGACCATCAGGATAAAACTACTTGTCTTTTTTCATAGAATTTCATATGTAAGAAGAAAAGAAAAAAGCCTCATATACATAGCATCAGCACAATACTGTCAGTATATAGACAGCAGATAGATTTGCTAATCACTGGCTTTTTTCGGGGTCAAAACTACAGTCCTGATCACAGCTAGTGTAAACTGATAAACAAAAAGCACAAAAGGGGTACAGCTTATCTGTGAAACACATGGTGGGATGGTTTGGAGCAGAAAGAAAAAATATCTGAGAGAAGGAAAAAAAAGACTTGTTGAGAGTATGGGATCATGAAAGTACAACGGTGGGACAGTTTGGGATAATGAAGGGACTTGGTGAGACAGTCTGGGATGGTGAAGGGACTTGGTGAGACAGTTTGAAGTTTATGAAGTTACTTGGTGAGACAGTTTGGGATGATGAAGGGACTTGGTCAGACAGTTTGGGATGATATAGGGACTTGGTGAGACAATTTGCAGTTTATGAAGTTACTTCATGAGACAGTTTGGTATGATGAAGGGACTTGGTGAGACAGTTTGGGATGATGAAGGGACTTGATGAGACAGCTTGGGATGATGAAGGTACAATGGTAAGACAGTTTGGGATGATGACGGTACAATGATGAGACAGTCTGGGATGATGAAGGTACAATTGTGAGACAGTTTGGGATGATGAAGGTACAATGGTGAGACAATTCGGGATGATGAAGGTACAATGGTGAGACAGTTTGGGATGACGAAGGTACAATGGTGAGACAATTTGGGATGATGAAGGTACAATGGCGAGACAGTTTTGGGATGATGATGGGACTTGATGAGACAGTTTGGGATGATGATGGTACAACAGTAAGACAGTCTGGGATGATGAAGGTACATTGGGGAGACAGTTTGGGATGATGAAGGTACAATGGTGAGACAGTTTGGGATGATGAAGGTACAATGGTGAGACAGTTTGGGATGATGAAGGGACTTGGTGAGACCATCAGGATAAAACTACTTGTCTTTTTTCATAGAATTTCATATGTAAGAAGAAAAGAAAAAAGCCTCATATACATAGCATCAGCACAATACTGTCAGTATATAGACAGCAGATAGATTTGCTAATCATTGGCTTTTTTCTGGGTCCTAACTAAAGTCATGATCACAACCAATGTAAACTGATATACAAAAAGCATAAGAAGAATATGACCCATCTATGTAATGCATGGTGGGACAGTTTGGAGCAGAAAGAAAAAAGATTTGAAAAAAATGAGAAGAGTATGGGATAATGAAGGTACAATGTTGGGACAGTTTGGGATGATGAAGATACAATGGTAAGACAGTTTCCGATGATGAAGGTACAATGGTAAGACAATTTGGGTTGATGAAAGTACTATGGTAAGACACTCTGGGATGATGAAGGGACTTCGTGGGACAGTTTAGGATGATGAAGGTACAATGGTGAGACAGTTTGGGATGATGAAGGTACAGTGGTGAGACAGTCTGGGATGATGAAGGGACTTGGTGAGACCATCAAGATAAAATTACTTGTCTTTGTTCACAGAGTTTCATATGCAAGAAGAAAAGAAAAAAGCCTCATATACATAGCATCAGCACAATACTGTCAGTATATAGACAGCAGATAGATTTGCTAATCACTGGCTTTTTACAGTCATGATCACAACTAGTGTAAACTGATAAACAAAAAGCTAAAAATGAGTACAACCTATCTGTGTAACACATGGTGGGACAATTTGGAGCAGAAAGGAAAATTATTTGAAAAAAAGGGAGACTTGTTGAGAGTATGGGATAATGAAGGGACTTGGTGAGACAGTTTGGGATGATGAAGGGACATGGTGAGACAGTTTGGGATGATGAAAGTACAATGGTAAGACAGTTTGGGATGATGAAGGGACTTGGTGAGACAGTTTGAAGTTGATGAAGTTACTTGGTGAGACAGTTTGAAGTTTATGAAGTCATTTGGTGAGACAATTTGAAGTTTGTGAAGTTACTTGGTGAGACAGTTGGAAGTTTATGAAGTTACTTGGTGAAGTTATTTACTTGTCTTTGTTCATAGAGTTTCATATACAAGAAGAAAAGAAAAAGCCTCATATACATAGCATCAGCACAATACTGTCAGTATATAGACAGCAGATAGATTTGCTAATCACTGGCTTTTTTCAGGGTCAAAACTACAGTCATGATCACAGCTAGTGTAAACACATAAACAGACAGCACAGGAAGAGCGCAACATATCTGTGTGACACATGGTGGGACAGTTTGGAGCAGAAAGAAAAAAAGATTTGAAGAAAAAAAAAGAGACTTGTTGAGAGTATGGGATAATGAAGGTACAATGGTGAGACAGTTTGGGATGATGAAAGGACTTGGTTAGACTTTTTGAAGTTTATGAAGTTACTTCATGAGACAGTTTGGGATGATGAAGGGACTTGGTGAGACAGTTTGGGATGATGAAGGTGCAATGGTAAGATAGTTTGGGATGATGAAAGTACAATGGTAAGACTGTTTGGGATGATGAAGGGACATGGTGAGACAGTTTGGGATGATGAAGGGACTTGGTGTGACAGTTTGGGATGACGAAGGGACTTGGTGTGACAGTTTAGGATGATGAAAGTACAATGGTAAGACAGTTTGGGATGATGAAAGTACAATGGTAAGACAGTTTGGGATGATGAAGGTGCAATGGTAAGATAGTTTGGGATGATGAAAGTACAATGGTAAGACAGTCTGGGATGATGAAGGGACTTGATGAGACCATCAGGATAAAACTACTTGTCTTTGTTCACAGAGTTTCATATGCAAGAAGAAAAGAAAAAAGCCTCATATACTTAGCATCAGCACAATACTGTCAGTATATAGACAGCAGATAGATTTGCTAATCACTGGCTTTTTTCAGGGTCAGAACTACAGTCATGATCACAGCTAGTGTAAACTGATAAACAAAAAGCTAAAAATGAGTACAACCTATCTGTGTAACACATGGTGGGACAATTTGGAGCAGAAAGAAAAATTATTTGAAAAAACAGGGAGACTTGTTGAGAGTATGGGATAATGAAGGTGCAGTGGTGAGACAGTTTGGGATGATGAAGGGACTTTGTGAGACAGTTTGGGAAGATAAAGGGACTTGGTGTGACAGTTTAGGATGATGAAAGTACAATGGTAAGACAGTTTGGGATGATGAAGGGACTTGGTGAGACAGTTTGAAGTTGATGAAGTTACTTGGTGAGACAGTTTGAAGTTTATGAAGTCATTTGGTGAGACAGTTTGAAGTTTGTGAAGTTACTTGGTGAGTCAGTTGGAAGTTTATGAAGTTACTTGGTGAAGTTATTTACTTGTCTTTGTTCATAGAGTTTCATATACAAGAAGAAAGAAAAAGCCTCATATACATAGCATCAGCACAATACTGTCAGTATATAGACAGCAGATAGATTTGCTAATCACTGGCTTTTTTCTGGGTCAAAACTACAGTCATGATCACAGCTAGTGTAAACACATAAACAGACAGCACAGGAAGAGTGCAACATATCTGTGTGACACATGGTGGGACAGTTTGGAGCAGAAAGAAAAAAGATTTGAAGAAAAAAAAGACTTGTTGAGAGTATGGGATAACGAAGGTACAATGGTGAGACAGTTTGGGATGATGAAGGGACATGGTAAGATAGTTTGGGATGATGAAAGTACAATGGTAAGACAGTTTGGGATGATGAAAGTACTTGGTGAGACAGTTTGGGATGATGAAGGGACTTGGTGAGACAGTTTGGGATGATGAAGGTACAATGGTAAGACAGTTTGGGATGATGAAGGGAGTAAATGGAAAAGACAGTTTGGATGATGAAGGGACTATGGTAGAAGACAGTTTGGGATGATGAAGGTGATTGGTAAGATAGTTTGGGATGATGAAAGTACAATGGTAAGAAAAAGTTGGGATGTGAAGGACTTGGTGAGACAGTTTGGGATGATGAAGGTGCAATGGTAAGATAGTTTGGAATGATGAAGGGACTTGGTGAGACAGTTTGGGATGATGAAGGTACAATGGTAAGACAGTTTGGGATGATGAAGGGACTTGGTGAGACCATGAGGATAAAGCTACTTGTCTTTGTTCATAGAGTTTCATACGCAAGAAGAAAAGAAAAAAGCCTCATATACATAGCATCAGCACAATACTGTCAGTATATAGACAGCAGATAGATTTGCTAATCACTGGCTTTTTTCAGGGTCAAAACTACAGTCATGATCACAACTAGTGTAAACTGATAAACAAAAAGCACAAAAGGGGTACAGCTTATCTGTGTAACACATGGTGGGACAGTTTGGAGCAGAAAGAAAAAAGATTTGAAGGGGAAAAAAGAGACTTGTTGAGAGTACGGGATAATGAAGGGACTTGGTGAGACAGTTTGGGATGATGAAGGGACTTGGTGAGACAGTTTGGGATGATGAAGGGACTTGGTGAGACAGTTTGGGATGACGAAAGGGACTGGGTGAGACAGTTTGGGATAATGAAAGTACAATGATAAGACAGTTTTGGATGATGAAGGTACTTGGTGAGACAGGTTGGGATGATAAAGGTACTTGGTAAGACAGTTTGGGATGATGAAGGTACAATGGTAAGACAGTCTGGGATGATGAAAGGACTTGGTGAGACCATCAGGATAAAACTACTTGTCTTTGTTGATAGAGTTTCATATGCATGAAGAAAAGAAAAAAGCCTCATATACACAGCATCAGCACAATACTGTCAGTATATAGACAGCAGATAGATTTGCTAATCACTGGCTTTTTTTCAGGGTCAAAACTATAGTCATGATCACAATAACCAATGTAAACTGATAAACAAAAAGCACAAAAAGAATATGACCTATCTATGTAATACATGGTAGGACAGTTTGGAACAGAAAGAAAAAAGATATTAAAAATAAATAAAGACTTGGGTGACAGTATGGTATGATGAAGGGACTTGGTGAGACACTTTGTAGTTTATGAAAGTCTTGCTGAAACACTTTGGGACGATGAAGGGACTTGGTGAGACACTTTGGAGTTTATGAAGATACTTGGTGAGACAGTGTGGGATGATAAAGAAACTTGGTGAGACAGGGCGAGATGATGAAGGCACTTGGTGAGACAATTAGGAGCTTATGAAGGTACTTGATGAGACAGTTTGGGATGATGAATGGACTTGGTGAGATAGTATGGACAATGGAGGGACTTGGTGAGACAGTTTGGGATGATGAAGGGACTTTGTGATACAGTCTGGAGTTGATGGGGGGGGTGGGGGGGTGGGGGAGGGAGGAGGGGGGGGGTGTTATTGGTGAGACAGTGTGAAGTTTAGGAAAGGAATTGGTGAGACAGTTTGGGATGATGGAAAGCCATTTAAGACAGTTTGGGATGATAGCTTGGTGAGACAGTTTAGAGTTGGGGGGGGGGGGGGGTATTTGGTGACCAAAGTTTAAAAGATTTGCGAGACAGTTTGGGATGATGAAGCCTTTTGTGAGACAGTTTGGGATGATAGCTTGGTGAGACAGTTTGGAGTTGGGGGGGGGGGTGGTATCTGGTGAGACAGTCCAAAGTTTAGGAAAGGATTTGGCGAGACAGTTTGGGATGATGAAGGGCCTTTTGTGAGACAGGTTGGATGATAGCTTGGTGAGACAGTTTGAAGCTGAACCGGAGGGCACCTGGTGAGACAGCCTGGAGTTGCCTGATAAAGGGAGTTGGTGATACACCTTGAGATGATGAAGAGACTTTGTAATATAGTAAGGAGCTGATGAAGAGATATATGCTGAAAGAGGTCTGGATGAGAGAGGGACTTGGTGAGACAGTTTGGAGTTGATGATTTGAATACATAATGGTTCCACTCAGTCAATGAAAAGAACGAGTAAAGCAGTTGGTAAATACAAATAAGACATTAGGAAATGGTGGCAAGATGGTGAGAACATGATGCAACAAAAAACGTGGTGAGACATTAAAAATGCAACTAATTATTCACGAAACTCCACAAAGCAACGAAAAAAGCCTCATACAAGTAAACATCAGCAGAAACTGTCAGTATATAGACAGCAGATATTGTTGTTAATCACTGGCTTTTTTCTCAGCAGTAATATACTTGCAATACCAACAGATACTGCAGATGCAACATACATGTATGCATACACACACACACACACACACTCTCTCACACACATGCACACACGCACGCATGCACGCACACACACACACATAAACACATGCACACACACTCTCTCTCACACACACACACACACATGCACACACACATACACACACACACACACACACACACACACACACACACACACACACACACACACACACACACACAGCACACCACACACACACCCACACACACACACACACACACACACACACACACACACACACACACACAGCACATGCAACACACACATCCACACACACACACACACACACACACCACGCATGCACACACACACACACACACGCACACACACACACACACACACACACACACACACCCGCACACACACAAGCATTCTGACTGTACAAAGCTTAATTTACACAGCTTAAAACAGACAGCAAACAGAGACTTGAGATGGATGAAAACAGCAGCATGGAACAGAAAACATGGCAGGTCTACAGTTTCAGGAAAAGAAATGTTTTTAGGTTACATTTCAATGTCTGGTAATGGTGTCAATGACTGATGAGGCAAGTGGTAGTGCATCATGAAATATATTAGTGTGTGAGTGTGAGAGTAAGTGTGAGTAAGTATGAATGAGTGAGTGAGTGAGTAAGCATGTTTGCGTGCATGCATGTGTACATAAAATCACCGACGGCCAATTTGCTGGTTCTTCTATATTTATTGTAATCCTAGATTACCGCTTCTGTTGAATGTCTGAAATTCTGGGTTTTACTAAGCGCACGATGGAAGCTGTTTTTCTTAGGTGATCAAGTTCTTCTGCATTTGCATTTGTGGCGCACAGGTGACGTTAACATGAAACAAGACTGGCATGACAGCCAGATGAACTGACGAGACAATCTCAGTGCAAAACAGCTTAAACACCACACAAGCAAAGCACCAGTGAAAGCCTCATAAAAATAGCATCAGCACAAACTGTCAGTATATAGACAGCAGATACATGTGATAATCACAGGCTTTTTTTTCTGGTGGGTGGGAACCAAATCTGTAATCGCTACAAATCAGCACAAACTGTCAGTATATAGACAGCAGATACATGTGATAATCACAGGCTTTTCTGGTGGGTGGGAACTAAATCTGTAATCGCTACAAATCAGCACAAACTGTCAGTATATAGACAGCAGATACATGTGATAATCACAGGCTTTCCTGGTGGGTGGGAACCAAATCTGTAATCGCTACAACTATCGTGAATCTGTGAAAGCAAGATGATGACAAAGGTCACAGTTAGTCCATAAAACAAGAGGAAATAAATCAATGTGAAACATAGGACAGGGTGAGAGAAATCAGTGAAGGAGCTGGAATATGACAAAAGGAACTGAAAAGGATTCCATGAAACAGGTAGGCTATGCTGAGGGTGAGACAGGTGGAATGTGATGATAAAGATCTGTGAAAATTGAGGAATCTGTGATGAAAAAAACTGGTGACAAAAGCAAGATATGAAGAAAGGAATCAAGGAGACAGATGGAATATGATGACAGGAATCCATTCAACTGGAGGAATATGATGACAGGAATCCATTCAATTGGAAGAATATGATGACAGGAATCCATTCAATTGGAGGAATATGATGACAGGAATCCATCTAACTGGTGGACTACGATGACTGGAATCCATTCAACTGGAGGAATATGATGATAAGAATCCATTCACTTGGAGGAACATGATGACAGGAATCCATTCAATTGGGGGAAAATGATTACAGGAATCCATCCAATTGGAGGAATATGATGACAGGAATCCATTCAATTGGAGGAATATGATGACAGGAATCCATTCAATTGGAGGAATATGGTGACAGGAACTGATAAGCTGGGTGAGAAAGGACAGAAGGATCACTGATAGTTGGGATATGATGAAGGATCCCAGACATTTGGAAGGTAACAAAATGATTTGTATGAAGATAACAAGTTTTCTAAAAAAGGTGGGATACAGATACCATCAACTAAACTGGTGAGAGACAGTTGAATCTAAAGCAAGGAATTGAGTTAGGACACAAAGTATATATATCTATATATATAAAACAGCAGAAATTACAGATGAAGCCAACTTCAACAGACAATGAGCAAACCTGACGGACAAACTCTAACACAAACTTCTCCAGACAATGATGAAAGCCTCATATAAACAGCGTCAACACAAACTGTCAGTATATAGACAGCAGATACAGGAGTTAATCACTGGCTTTCTTCAAGCTGGAAGTTGCATTTGTTGCCACTACAAATGATACTGAATGCTAAAAGATGCAGCAATGAAAGCAGTGCGTAACAATTCAGTGAATATGCTAAGATGTATATAGGTCAGTTAGGTCTTGGACTTTAACGTCTTGTAAAATGCGTAGGATCACCTCAGGACAAATACGCAGGTGGGGAAGTTGGGATCTAAGGATATGAAGAAACTAATGACACAGCTGGGAAATTATGAAGTGAACAGGTGAGACAACTGGGATCTAAGCAGAATCAACACACAAGGGAGTTAATTCTGAATTAATAAGTGAATTCTGCATAAGCACTCTAGGACCCATTCTGTTCCAGATTAATTTTGGGATCTAAGCAACTAAACACTGAACGCAGCTTACCTAAAAGCAGCAAAGCGTGTGTGAAACAAAACAAACTTTGCAACAGCTGTCACAACAATGACCCCCACTCCCGACCCATTTTTTTCTTCTTTCTGGAACTAAAGGAAGCTAACCCCATAGACGATGAGGTTGAGTGCCGAGTTGTGGTTGATCTCCCCTGTGGGTGAGATGGTATCGATGGAGGCCAGGGGGTACCCTGCGCAGGTCACAGTTCCGTAGATCCAGAACACCTGTCGCTCTTTCTCCAGCACGTGCTCATACATCTGCAACGCAAAGACAGCGATCATCTCAACAACATGCCCGAAACAGTTACAGCACCTGAGCTGGGGCTGTCATCCATCAAATACCTCCTTCCACTGGTAAATTTCTGCATGAAAAACTGACGAACAAATGGTTTGTTAAACACCACTGACCCCCCCCCCCCCCCCCCCCCCCCACTTCAAATGACTACTACTAGAAACTACGCTTGTTCTGTTTGGAATGTGAGCTGGTTTGGCCTAGTGGTAATTAAGGCATCAGGCTGGTACGCAGAAGGACCTTGGTTCAATTCTGCTTCAGCTCTCCTTTTTCTTTTAAAGTTGTGGTCTGTGGACACTGTCCCTCACAAGTAATGAAACATTAAAATGCTCTCATCGCTGCCCGCCTTGATGCAGGAGTCATTCTGGTGGTGACAGTGTAGCGATAGGTATATGTAATCTCCCTCTTCCCCCATCTCCATACCCCCTTGTCCCTGTCCCTAATAAGCCTTATGGTTTCTGTGGATGTTAAGCGCCACGTTTGCTTACTGTTCGGAAGAAAGGACAGACTGAACAGAAGACTTAAAAGACTAAGATTCAAAAACACTACTTCCATCCCTGTTACTTGCAAACATGCTGTCCTTGAGGGTCGAGTTATGTCAAAATGGACGAGCATCTACATGAGTACAGAGTCTCATGTATTTACTACTATATGTGAATGCGTATGTGCACGCATATGTGTATGCATGTGTGTTATTTATATTTAAGTGCACTTTACAGACTTTTATCAAATAAAATTGTGTGTGTGTGTGTGTGTGTGTGTGTGTGTGCGTGTGTGCATACATATCTTGTGTAACATTTAAGAAAACAACTTCAAAACATCAGTTATCCTTCAACATATCTTGTGTAACATTTAAGAAAACAACTTCAAAACATCAGTTATCCTTCAACATATCTTGTGTAACATTTAAGAAAACAACTTCAAAACATCAGTTATACTTCAACATATCTTGTGTAACATTTAAGATAACAACTTCAAAACATCAGTTATATTTCAACATATCGTGTGTAACATTTAAGAAAATAACTTCAAAACATCAGTTATACTTCCACATATCTTGTGTAACATTTAAGAAAACAACTTCAAAACATCAGTTATCCTTCAACATATCTTGTGTAACATTTAAGAAAACAACTTCAAAACATCAGTTATCCTTCAACATATCTTGTGTAACATTTAAGAAAACAACTTCAAAACATCAGTTATCCTTCAACATATCGTGTGTAACATTTAAGAAAACAACTTCAAAACATCAGTTATATTTCAACATATCGTGTGTAACATTTAAGAAAATAACTTCAAAACATCAGTTATCCTTCAACATATCTGGTGTAACATTTAAGATAACAACTTCAAAACATCAGTTATATTTCAACATATCGTGTGTAACATTTAAGAAAACAACTTCAAAACATCAGTTATATTTCAACATATCTTGTGTAACATTTAAGAAAACAGCTCCAAAACATCAGTTATACACAGCAAGCAGTCCAGCACTCACATCTTTGCGAGCCAGCTTCGCAGCCAAGGTTAGAGGGGTGAGTCCTTGACGATTTGTGATGTCTAGTTTGCCTCCGCTGTTCAGTATCAGGTCAAACATACTCTGCAAACAATAATAGGCACACTTGGTTGTAGTACAGTATTTGCCTGGATTTGAAATAACAGCTATTTGATTCCCTGGACAGCTTTCAACCAAAACAGAAAGAAAGAAACAAACAAATCTAAATGTGGATGATGTTGTAGAATGGGAAAACACCCAGCTTGTCTGCACCTGAGAGAACTGGATAAAAAAATATATAAAAAAGAAGAAGAAGAAGAAGAAGAAGAAGAAGAAGAAGAAGAAAAAGAAAGAAATGAAATACACATTTTAGAAGAAGAACAAACAAACAAAAGACAAGAAGTGAAATACACATATTAGAAGAAGAACAAACAAACAAAAGACAAGAAGTGAAATACACATTTTATATCAGCTCTTTGTGTCCTCAGCATCCTGTCCTTTCAGGTAAGTAGAGCAGCGCCATTTTACACATTCCACACTTTCTCACTCACAAGTTATTGACCTGAAAAACAGTAAAGGCAGGAGTCACAGCCTAGTGATCCACTGTACTGTACTATCAGTATCAGCCAGTGAATTTGGTCGATGAAGGTATCATCCCTCGTCAAGGTAGGATGAGGAAGTTTTTTTCTTCTTTTTTTCCCCTGCTCCAGATCTTTCGAGTCAGCAGCTGTGCTCATGCAACTCATCAGTGCAGTTTTTCATCTTTGAGAGCAATGCATGAACTCAGTTAGTACGGGTTTCACCTCAGATCAGGGTAGGATGAGGCAGGTGGGTTTTCCTTTGCCAGATCTTCCAAGTCACTAATTGTACACGTTGATCAGTGCAGTTTCTCATCTCTGTGTGCAGTGTGTGACTTTAGTTACTGTAGGTTTCATCCCTGGTCAAGGCAGGACGAAAATGTCCCACCCCATCTTCGAAATCACCAACTGTGCATCTAATCAGTGCAATTTCTTATCTCTGTGGTAGGTAGGTAGGTAGGTAGGTAGTGTTGCTTAATATCCTCAGATGTCAGCTGACATATTAGGGACAAGCTGAGACCAATGCCGAAGCATGGTTCAATATAGCTTTACGTCCACGGAAACCAGAAGGCTCGTTAGGATGGACAGCCCAGACAGCCACCTCGACTCTCACACAGCTCCTGAACTATGTATCTCTGTGTGCAGTGTGTGACCTTTTATACTGTGGTCAAGGCAGGATGTGGAATTCCTGAAGTCACCAACTGGAATCAGCACAGTTGATCATTTTTGTGTGCAGGGTATGACCTAGTTGCTCAGTGAGGGTTTCATCCTCATCAAGGTGAGATGAGGAAGGTTTTTTTTTTTCCCTCCCACCATCCAAGTTACCAGTTGTGCACACTTTGATAAGAATTACAACCTCAGCTTTCTGGAGGTTTTTGCTTCTGCCCTTCCCACATGAACTCACAGGGTGGTGGGGGTGGGTCAGAGAGAGAGAGAGAGAGAGAGAGAGAGAGAGAGAGAGAGAGAGAGAGAGAGAGAGAGAGAGACACACACCACACACACACACAGACACACAGACAGACAGAGGCAGAAGACAGAGAGAGGGAGAGAGACAGAGGAAGAGGCACAGAGACTCAGAGAGAGAGAGAGAGAGAGAGAGAGAGAAGAGAGAGAGAGAGAGAGAGAGAGAGAGAGAGAGACACACACACACACACACACACACACACACGCACACACACAGGAAGGCAGACAAGCTAGGCAGATAGATGAATTACCTTATTCAGGTTTGCCTGTGGTTGCATGAAAGAAAGCAGGTGAATTTATAAGATGAGAAATAAACTTGAACAAATATGCACTACAGCATTCAATGAACGTAAAATTGCCAAAACACGTATGCCTTTAATGTACAATTTTTTTAAATTTCAAAATCTGTTCGTGTTTTCCTTTAACGTTTTGTTTTTAAAAACAACAACCAAAATGAGAGAACCCCTTCTCAGACAGCATGTGACACAATTTATCACATTATTCATTCCAGTGAACATCAACAGTTCTTCATAATTATTTGAACTTTTAAGAAAAATAATCTAAGTAAAATGTTCATAAAAAAAGTTAAATAAACAATTGTTGTGACATATTTAGCTTTTTTTCTGTTCTACAAAACTGTTCTCAAAATATTCAGAACTATTCTCTTCTGAAAAACAAAAACAAACAAAAAGCAAAACACCCAGAGTGAAAATGACATATATATATATATATGTATAAATATCGTAGGAAGTGTAATACACAAAAGTTTTTACATCTTTGGGTTATCTTTTGAAAAATAACAAATTATGAGTGTGTTTCATATGTAAAAGCTGTTAAGAGCCTACATTCCATCTAATCTACAAGAACTGTATATGAACTGAAAACATGCACACATAAACAATTTTGGGGCTGTAACCACCTTAATGTGTAGCAGGTATTACCAATTTTGGGGCCGTAACCACCTTAATGTGTAGCAGGTATTACCAATTTTGGGGCTGTAACCACCTTAATGTGTAGCAAGGTATTACCAATTTTGGGGCTGTAACCACCTTAATGTGTAGCAAGGTATTACCAATTTTGGGGCTGTAACCACCTTAATGTGTAGCAAGGTATTACCAATTTTGGGGCTGTAACCACCTTAATGTGTAGCAAGGTATTACCAATTTTGGGGCTGTAACCACCTTAACATGTAGGAAAGTATTACCAATTTGGGGGCTGTAACCACCTTAACGTGTAGAAAGGTATTACCAATTTTGGGGCTGTAACCACCTTAATGTGTAGCAAGGAATTACCAATTTTGGGGCTGTAACCACCTTAATGTGTAGCAGGTATTACCAATTTTGGGGCTGTAACCACCTTAATGTGTAGCAGGTATTACCAATTTTGGGACCATAACCACCTTAATGTGAGCAGGTATTACCAATTTTGGGGCTGTAACCACCTTAATGTGTAGCAGGTATTACCAATTTTGGGGCTGTAACCACCTTAATGTGTAGCAGGTATTATCAATTTTGGGGCCGTAACCACCTTAATGTGTAGCAGGTATTACCAATTTTGGGGCCGTAACCACCTTAATGTGTAGCAGGTATTACCAATTTTGGGGCTGTAACCACCTTAATGTGTAGCAGGTATTACCAATTTCGGGGCTGTAACCACCTTAATGTGTAGCAGGTATTACCAATTTTGGGGCCATAACCACCTTAATGTGAGCAGGTATTACCAATTTTGGGGCTGTAACCACCTTAACGTATAGCAAGGTATTACCAATTTTGGGGCCGTAACCACCTTAATGTGTAGCAAGGAATTACCAATTTTGGGGCTGTAACCACCTTAATGTGTAGCAAGGTATTACCAATTTTGGGGCTGTAACCACCTTAATGTGTAGCAGGTATTACCAATTTTGGGGCCGTAACCACCTTAATGTGTAGCAGGTATTACCAATTTTGGGGCCGTAACCACCTTAATGTGTAGCAGGTATTACCAATTTTGGGGCTGTAACCACCTTAATGTGAGCAGGTATTACCAATTTTGGGGCTGTAACCACCTTAATGTGTAGCAAGGTATTACCAATTTTGGGGCCGTAACCACCTTAATGTGTAGCAGGTGTTATCAATTTTGGGGCCGTAACCACCTTAATGTGAGCAGGTATTACCAATTTTGGGGCCGTAACCACCTTAATGTATAGCAAGGTATTACCAATTTGGGGCTGTAACCACCTTAATGTGTAGCAGGTATTACCAATTTTGGGGCCGTAACTACCTTAATGTGTAGCAGGTATTATCAATTTTGGGGCCGTAACCACCTTAATGTGAGCAGGTATTACCAATTTTGGGGCTGTAACCACCTCAATGTGTAGCAAGGTATTACCAATTTTGGGGCCGTAACCACCTTAATGTGTAGCAAGGTATTACCAATTTTGGGGCTGTAACCACCTTAATGTGTAGCAGGTATTACCAATCACATCCAAAAGGTGGCTCATTCTGACTTTTTAGAGGGTGTTAAAGATGAACAAGTTTTGTATAGCAGACTGATGACAAAAGAGCTTTAATCAGCTAGCACCTTTCTTGTGGGGGCTGTAACTGTTTAAAGGACTAGCAGATATCGCAAAATACATCCAGAAGGTGGCTCATTCTGGCATTTTTGATGGTGTTAAAGATGAACAAGTTCTGTGTAGCAGACACTGCCCCGACGACATAGGAGCTTTAGTCGGTTAGCACCTTTCTTTTGGGGGCTGTAAATGCCTGAAGTTAATGTGTACATGTATTACAAATCACATCCTAAGGTGGGACATTTTGACATTTTCGATGGTGTTAAAGATGAACAAGCTTTGTGTCGCAGACATTGGCAATTACATCCGATAGGTGGTTCATAGCAGCAGGTTCACACACAAATTGCAAATGTTTGAGAATGAAGCATAGCTAACAAAGCAAAAGGAAACAAAACAAAACAAAACAAAACAAACATGAAACAAAAAATGACTGGACAAGTCTCATTGCAGCGATTCTTGATATGCTCAACACATGCAAATCAGCTAGTGCAAAAAGGTAATCATTGACCTGTCCAGTTTAAAATTGAGTGTGTATCGACAAACGACAAACAGCGAACATCAGTAACAAGGGCACCAGCCTGTGGCTCATTTGCAATCATGCAGTTAACCCTTTCCTTCCTGCAAGCAAGCCACAGAGAATGGGATGCTAATGCCTACAATATACTGACAGAGAAAGGGATGCTAACACCCCCCCCCCCCAACCCCCAACACCTACTCTCTCTCTCTCTCTCTCTCTCTCTCACAGACACACACACACACACACCACACACACACACACACACCACACACACCACACACACATGCATGCAAATGCGTGGCATCTACACACCACACACACACACACACACACCACACACACACACACAGCACACACCATGCAAGCACAAAACCACACACTACCACACCACACAACACACACACAGCAACACACCAATGTGCGCACAAACACACACACACACGCATGCAAATGT
>JABMCL010001655.1:1115000-1137500 GCA_018857735.1 Alviniconcha marisindica
AAGATATTATATACCAAGATAGTGCAGTCCACATCCTGTATTTATCAATGAAGCAGAAATAGGTGGCTGAGCCAGTATGATTCAAGGGAAATTTGTCCTCATTTATTTTTGGTAGGCTGTGAGAAGGACTGGACTATCTTTGGATATCTTTGATTTCTTCTAAGTCTACATGCATAAAAAAAGACTGGACTATCTTGGGATATAATATCTTTGGTTTGTGTTTTAAGTCTACATGCATAAAAACACACACACAAAAAAAAGAAGAAAAAAAAAAGGGGAAGATATGTCTCAGTGAAGTCACTGGAGAATGGCTTGTCCAAATTTCATAGCACATACAGTTAAGCCCATATTATCATAAACAGAGCTTATGACTGGTATGTGTTGTTTGTTTCTCTTTCATTTGTTCACTTAGTTCTTATATAAAAGAGTCTTGTCACTCTTTTTGTTCCTTTTTTTATTTTCTCCAAAGACAGAAGAGCATTACATACTAAAAATGATCAATGTAAAAATGCATACTAATTAAATATTAATGTGTACATAATTTGGTCTGGAACAATTAAGCTATTACTACACAGTCGTTTGAGAACACACACACACACACACACACACACACACACACACACACACACACACACACACACAGCACACACACACAACACACAAACACACACACACACACTCCCCCCCCCCCACCCCACACAGACCAACAACACACACATCCACAACACAACACTACACCACCACACACACACAACACACACACACACATACACACACAACACACACACACACACACACACACACACACACACACACACACACACACACACACACACACACACACAATACGACTATAACTCAAGCACCCATCACATCCCGCACTGACCTTTTTGTCATGGATGACCAGCATGTGCAGCACGGTGTTGCCGTTGGTGTCCTGGCGATTGGGGTCAGCTCCCTTGGCCAGAAGCAGACGCACACACTCCTCCTGACCCAGACAGGCAGCGAAGCCCAGCGGGTATTCACCCCAGTACACGTACCTGTAGGTAAACAACAGTGGGTATTTAACCCCATACACCTACCTGTAGGTAAAAGTGGGGGAGTTACAGTGGGTATTCACCCCAGTACACGTACCTGTAGGTAAAAGTGGGGGAGTTACAGTGGGTATTCACCCCAGTACACGTACCTGTAGGTAAACGTGGAGGAGTTACAGTGGGTATTCACCCCAGTACACGTACCTGTAGGTAAAAGTGGGGGAGTTACAGTGGGTATTCACCCCAGTACACGTACCTGTAGGTAAACGTGGAGGAGTTACAGTGGGTATTCACCCCACGTACACGTACCTGTAGGTAAACAACAGTGGGTATTTAACCCCATACACCTACCTGTAGGTAAAAGTGGAGGAGTTACAGTGGGTATTCACCCCATACACATACCTGTAGGTAAACAACAGTGGGTATTTAACCCCATACACCTACCTGTAGGTAAAAGTGGAGGAGTTACAGTGGGTATTCACCCCAGTACACGTACCTGTAGGTAAACAACAGTGGGTATTTAACCCCATACACCTACCTGTAGGTAAAAGTGGAGGAGTTACAGTGGGTATTCACCCCAGCTACACGTACCTGTAGGTAAACAACAGTGGGTATTTAACCCCATACACCTACCTGTAGGTAAAAGTGGAGGAGTTACAGTGGGTATTCACCCCAGTACACGTACCTGTAGGTAAACAACAGTGGGTATTTAACCCCATACACCTACCTGTAGGTAAAAGTGGGGGAGTTACAGTGGGTATTCACCCCAGTACATGTACATGTAGGTAAAAGTGGGGGAGTTACAGTGGGTATTCACCCCAGTACACGTACTTGTAGGTAAAAGTGGAGGAGTTACAGTGGCTATTCACCCCAGTACACGTACCTGTAGGTAAAAGTGGAGGAGTTACAGTGGGTATTCACCCCAGTACACATACCTGTAGGTAAAAGTGGAGTTACAGTGGGTATTCACCCCAGTACACGTACCTGTAGGTAAAAGTGGGGGAGTTACAGTGGGTATTCACCCCAGTACATGTACCTGTTGTGAAAAGTGTGGGAGTTACAGTGGGTATTCACCCCAGTACATGTACCTGTAGGTAAATGTGGGAGAGTTACAATGGGTATTCACCCCAGTACACCTACCTGTAGGTAAATGTGGGGGAGTTACAGTGGGTATTCACCACAGTACACACACCTGTTGCGAAAAGTGAGGGAGTTAGTGGGTATTCACCCCAGTACACCTACCTGTAGGGGAAAGTGGGGGAGTTACAGTGGGTATTCACCCCAGTACACCTACCTGTAGGTAAAAGTGGAGGAGTTACAGTGGGTATTCACCCCAGTACACCTACCTGTAGGGGAAAGTGTGGGAGTTATAGTGGGTATTCACCCCAGTACACCTACCTGTAGGGGAAAGGGTGGGAGTTATAGTGGGTATTCACCCCAGTACACCTACCTGTAGGGGAAAGTCTGGGAGTTATAGTGTGTATTCACCCCAGTACACCTACCTGTAGGGGAAAGTGGGGAAGTTACAGTGGGTATTCACCCCAGTACACACACCTGCAGGTAAAAGATCCAAACACATAAAAGTTTAAAAAGAATGTTTATTTAATATGACAAAACACAAAGGCTTACCCCCCCCCCCCCAAAAAAAAAAAATTGACACGTTGTGTTTTGTCATATTAAATAACCATTCTTTTGAACCCTTTTATGTGTTTGGACCAAAACAAAAACAAAGAAACAAAAAGCAAACAAATACCAGATACGGTCACTGATTTTGTAAACATCACCACTATATCTCACCCATCATAGTTGGTCTTTTCACACACGTTGACCCATTCGTGGTCAATGGAGTCTGTGCGAGAGTCTTTCTGGTCATCTGGACAGAAGAAGTTGCCGCAGGCACGCACATGGTAATCTGCCCCATGATCCAGCAGAAACTTCACCATAGCCGGGTCCTCATTCACGATTGCGATGTGGAGGATCGCCTCCCCTGAAATTAGATTTTTTATTTTATTTTAAATCCTCACAACAGAACTGTCTTCCGTGAAATAAACTAAGTTTTGAAAGAAATCGTCACGACATGTGATGTTTGTGCAACAATTTTCAAGTTTGACTCCAGATTGAGCCATAACAACTGCATTACTTTAATAGATTTGTGAAATGTCAGATAACCTACAGCGAATATGTAGTTCAATGAAAGCAGTGAAGTCTGTTGTTTGTTGTTTGGTAGCATTCCTCAGGTTTTGCCTGATTCCGGATGAGAAAGCAGTGAAAGCAACCATTTCCTGATACCTGTACATTCTGTCATGCATACAAATATGGTGTTGTCGCACAACTGTGGCAGCTGTACTTTGACTTCAGGGATTGTTCTGACACATGAAAAACTGCTTTTCCTATTACATGCATGTATTTCCTTCCCCTGTATTCTGCACACAAATATCCTATCTGATCATTCCAGGGTAAAGCACTTGCTCACAAAAAGCCAAAAGTTAAGCAGAATTCAGCATGGTCACCATATGGATAGGTAACCATTGCATACTAGGTTTTGAGAACTCTCCCAAGTCAAATTCTGTCCAGCTTCTACAGAAGTCCTCTGGATGAGACAATAAACAGGTGCAAACACATGCACACACAAAAAACCAAAAATCTTTTTTTTAAATGTGTACATGTTATGTATGTTAAGATCGGAGTTCAGTGGATTATCATAGTTCAGGAGCTGTGTGAGAGTCAAGGTGGTCGTCCTGAGCTGTCCGTCCTAACGAGCCTTCTGGTTTATGTGGATGTAAAGAATTACTGAACCATGCTTCGGCATTGGTCACAACTTGTCCCTAATATGTCAACCGACATCTGAGGACATTAAGCATCACTTCATCACCATCAGTGGATCATGGGAATACTAAAAGTAAAATAACCCAACATGCCCTGAAAGTGTCAGAGTCTTCAAAATGTTGCAGTTGGATATGATGCAGAAGAAGAAAAAGAAGAAGGTTTTTGTTTTGAAGTTGACATCATAATTATGGAAAGATGAAAAAGCAGAAGTGTTTGACTCTTGATAATGTTGAACTTGGACACTATATGGAAGAAGAAAAAGAAGTGCCAGTCTTCAAAATGTTCAAGTTGAACACTATATACAGAAGAAGAAAAAGTATCAGAGTCTTCAAAAGGTTGAAACTGAACAATGTACAGAAGAAGAAGAAGAAGAAGAAGAAGAAGAAGAAGAAGAAGAATCAAAATGTTGAAACTGAACAATGTACAGAAGAAGAAGAAGAAAAAAGAAGAAGAAGGAGAAGAAGAAGAATCAAAATGTTGAAGCTGGACATTATAATCACAAGAAGAAGTGTCAGTCTTCAAAATGTTGAAGTTGGACACAGTACAGAAGAAGAAGACTGCATCTGATCAATGGTTACACTTTGCTATTAAACGTATTACTAATGGCATATTTTTCTGTTATCAGAGCGACAAGTTTCTACAAAGCAAAGCAATGTAATAAAGTTCTGTAAAACTAAAAGTTATATTAAAAACAGAAACATACATCTTTTTAAGGTGGTTGACAGGATATCAAAATATATAGTTACCGTAGTATTCTTCCCCACTGTAGATGTCGTTGATCATTTTGGGGTAAAACTGAATGAGTCGCTTGGCGAGGTCGAAGTGGATCTGCGTAGCACTGAGCATACAGAGGTGTAGGATGGTCTCCCCTACTGTGCCACGTTTGTCCAAATCCCAGCATTGCTCTCGGTATTTCCTTTCTTCTGAAAAAAGAAGAAGAAGAAAAATGAAGTTTTTTAAAACTAAAAATGCTATATACTGTGGTTGATTTAAATAAATTAGTGCAGTTATGATCTTTGCAATGTGAGCACATTAACCAACTGAATGTTATTTTTGATGAGGAAAGAACGGAGACAGAAAGCAGAAAAATGATATCACATGTGCACACATGCACGCATGCACGTATGCACACACACACACACACACATGAGCGCAACACACACACACACACACACACACACACACACACACACATGAGCGCAACACACACACACACACATGAGCGCAACACACACACACACACACACACACACACACACATGACACACGACACACACACACACACACACACACACACACACACACACACACACACACACATACATGCACACACACACATAAAAGGAACAGAAAAGGAGAAATAACACAGAAAGAAAGATAAAAAGCAAATATTAAAAGGATATTAAAAAAGATTACACACTGCCCCTCATGGATGGAACAACCTGCCTCCTCCACACACACACTCCTGCATGCATGCACACATATACAATAACATTAATACACACACACACACACACACACACACACACACACACACACACACACACACAAATACACAGAGTTACTTTGTGTGTGTGTGTGTGTGTGTTGTGTGTGTGTGTGTGTGTGTGTGTGTGTGGTGGTGGTGGTGGGGGAGAGAGAGAGAGAGAGAGAGAGAGAGAGAGAGAGAGAGAGAGAGAGAGAGAGAGAGAGAGAGAGAGAGGAGAGAGAGGAACTCTGTGTGTGTGCGTGTGTGTGAGACTCTGTGTGTGGTGTGTGTGTGTGTGTGTGTGTGTGTGTGTGTGTTGGTGTGTGTGTGTATGAGTGTGTCACTGTGTGTTCATGTGTGTGTGTGTGTGTGTGTGTGTGTGTGTGTGTGTGTGTGTGTGTGTGTGTGTGTGTGTGTGTGTGTGTGTGTGTGTGTGTGTGAGTGTGCCATTGTGTGTGTGCATGAATGTGTACATGTATGCTTGTGCGCGTTCACGTACGTCCAGTTGGTCTCACGAGGGGTTCCACCATAGTCCCCAGAAAACCAACTCCTCAACAAACAAACAAAAACTCCTAAAGACCAACTTTCCTTTCAACATTTAAAGGCGGTCTTACAGAAAGGGTTCAACTGTAGCTAACAAGGGACTGCACCCCCCATTCCACCCACCACCCCACCCCAATTCCAGGCACTGCAGCTAAGTGCAGTGTCAGTTTGCCCTCCACTCTGCCCTATAACTGCGCTGTGCCCTATAAATGCCTGCACCCCACATGGTATTAATCAATATTTGTGCCGGCCACTACTACGTTGCTTAATGCTGTTTGCCTCTTGCTGCCACTGGTGCCAGCCTCTGCCAGGTCCTAGGGCAGCCAGCTGCCGGACCAGTTGTGTGAACTTCCATTGGAGGTCACGGTCATGGGCATTATTGTGATCAAAAACATCTGGGGCAACAGGTAGGTAGGTAGGTAGGTAGTGTTGCTTAATGTCCTCAGATGTCAGTTGACATATTAGGGACAAGCTGAGACCAATGCCAAAGCATGGTTCAATATAGCTTTACGTCCATGGAAACAAACAAAACACAAAGTAGGTAGGTAGTGTTGCTTAATGTCCTCAGATGTCAGCTGACATATTAGGGACAAGCTGAGACCAATGCCGAAGCATGGTTCAATATAGCTTTACGTCCATGGAAACAAACGAAACACAAGGTAGGTAGGTAGTGTTGCTTAATGTCCTCAGATGTCAGTTGACATATTAGGCACAAGCTGAGACCAATGCCGAAGCATGGTTCAATATAGCTTTACGTCCACGGAAACCAGAAGGCTCATTAGGACGGACAGCCCAGGATGGCCACCTCGACTCTCACACAGCTCCTGAACTATGATGGGGCAACAGGTAGGTAGGTAGGTAGTGTTGCTTAATGTCCTCAGATGTCAGCTGACATATTAGGGACAAGCTGAGACCAATGCCGAAGCATGGTTCAATATAGCTTTATGTCCACGGAAACCAGAAGGCTCGTTAGGACGGCCAGCCCAGGACGGCCACCTCGACTCTCACACCGCTCCTGTACTATGATGGGGCAACAGGGCAAAACTCACGCTAGTGTCTCATTTTCTTCGTCACTCTGATATGATTGAGACTTTTGCCCTTTAAATGACAAGACTATATAATTATTTCATACTGAGCAATGCACACCACATTGTGATTACATCAGTGAAGTGGATATTGCCTCTTTCTTTTCCTCTTTAATCTTTCTTCTTAATAAATTATATAGATATATTTCAGCATACTTCATAAATGTGATCAAAAGTAATGACTTCCTCTTTTTAATCATTCTTCTTTTACGGGCTTGTAAACCATTTATGATAACCGGTAACAGTAGTAACAACAATAACAATAACAATATACTTTATTCATCCCAGTGGGAAATTAAAGCTGTCATTCGATCGCTGTAGTAGCAGTAATAACATTTGTAGTTGTAAATAGCTGGTAGTAGTAGGCCATAACATTTGCAGTAGCAAGTTGTTATAAAAAAAACTTTATATAGGACTTGCGTGACTGAGTAGATTACATTTCATTGTAATGTTCTGCTGTCAGTAACTGATCCGAGTTAAGGCAAGTTTCATGATCCGAGTCAAGTACGTCAGCTTCTGTCAGGTCACCTTGATCCCACCTACTCAGTAGTAAATCATACCGAGAGAATAGTTACCTTGTTTGTTCGCACAATCGTCATCCTGTTGCGTAAGCATGTCCAGCAAGGCAAGCTCATTTACTTTCTTCTGCTTGTCTTTGCTGATCTTGATGCTTTTCTCGCGATCCCTATTGCGTATCTGCACCAGTTCAGCCACTGGCACCTTCCTCCCTTTGCCTTCATTGTAGAGAAATTCCTTCACTTTGGTCTCGATGGCATGGTCCAGTTTGGTATAGTCTCGCGGCTTCGTACTCATCGCCTCTTTGGTCAGATCGAAGAGTTCCCCGCCATCACCCAAAGCGACAAGAGTGTACAATTTCTTCGCTGCTGCATCACCTTGGGCCTTCACGCCCGAAGCCACCACAGATGTATTCCCCATTTTGTCACGGGTTCCTTCTCTCTTATTTCACTTCTGGCATTGCTGTACAACAACGACGGCGAGCGTTTGTCGTGCCAGATCACATATGAGACAAGCGGACGGCAGTCTTTACCAACCTGAAGTTTCTCGTTCGTCTGCTTCGATTTAATCGGGTATTGTTCAGAGGCCAGGAACGCGGTCCATGTTGAGCTATAGCAGCGCCTTTACTCGTGGGCCGCCAGTGTTAAAATTGTTGCGGGCGGGCATATTAGTGAACGTAGGACAACACGCTGGGCAGGCACAATCCCGATGGCGTCAAAATGGCTGCCGATAACCTTGGTAGCGAAGCACTGTGCGTGACGTCAGTGCGGTGGTCCCAGTTTACGCCGATCCGCACAGCGGCCTTGATTACGAAGAAATGGCGTTTCAGTTGCGTTCAGTTACTGTGTTCGGTTTTCTATCATTAGTTAATATACACACTGCGCAATGAAAACAAGTAAAAGCTCTTCCGTCCAGCTTTTTCGTCGTTGCCTTGCTTGTACTAGTTATAATAGTGATTACTGATTTTTTTAAAATTACCTGACATTCTTTCTGTGCGCCTGTGAGTGTAGGTGCCAGCCGTGTGTGTGTGTGTGTGTGTGTGTGTGTGGTGTGTGTGTGTGTGTGTGTGAGAGAGAGAGAGAGAGAGAGAGAGAGAGAGAGAGAGAGAGAGAGAGAGAGAGAGAGAGAGAGAGAGAGAGAGAGTATTATGTAATTTTATTATTATTGTTATAGCGGCATTCTATAGTGATCGGGTCGTCAGTTTTCGCAATATTCCATCTTCGTGCGGTTCTGCCTCACAGTCTCAGTCTAATGTTTTCTTCCGTTCTCTGTGTAATACTCAGGCTAATACTGATACTAACCATAAGGTCATTGATTGAGCAAGCGGCGTAGAACGTGTTTGTCTTCTTCGTTGAATTTTGTTTTGGAAATAACTGTTATTATGAACTAAACACAAAAGGTATCCGAGAAATCAGATAAGTGCATGTTAATCAGCGGGTGTTGCTAATCGTCAGTACGCTGTTTTGTCCGTTTGTTTGGTTGTTTTAGTTTTATTATAACTGAGGAACAGGTCTAGATCTGCCATAGGCTAGTCCGGCGGCAGTGCATGAATTTATTTTTCGGCAGATTAAGGAACATTTAGGTAAGCTGCGTCACACATGTACTGAAAATTAACTACAGTCCTGCTCACACGGTAAATGCCTCAATCACTGAACCATGCAGGTGTTATTTTTACCATTAGTTGCAATTCAGAAACGAAGAACGCCGCGCAGATAATACTTCAGGCGCGATCCCTCTTGCGTGAGCCGGTTTGGCCCAGCGGTAAAGCGTTATAGGCTGGTGAGCAGAGGGACATCGGTTCGAATCCGCTTCGGCTCCCCTTTCTCTTCAAACGTTGTGGTCTGTGGACACTGTCTTGTGACGTTTGTCCCTCACAATTAATGAAACATTAAAATGGCTCTCATCGCTGCCCATCTTAATGCAGAAGTCATTCTGGTGGTGACAGTGTAGCGATAGGTATATACTCTCCCTCTTCCCCCACCTCCATACCCTATTCCCCCCTTCTCTCCGTCCCTAATAAGCCTTATGGTTTCTGTGGATGTTAAGCACCATGTTTACTTACTTACTAACCCCTCTTGCTCTTGTTCTATATGGGGAGCGGGGAATGGCTTAGTGGTTTGTGCCGGCGACAGACTCGTTATCGAAACTGAAGTCTCGGGTTTGAGTTCCGCAGGCAGAAGCAGCAGGAGAATATTCTTCTCCAGTGTCAAATTTCTGTACTGACTCCTATTTCGGTATCCGTTCCACCCCCGTGTTACCGCAGTAACACATAAAAGATCCCGGCCATTCTACCAAAAGCCCGCAGGTGACAGGTTACAGCTAAACATACATGCATCCTACACGTAACTATGTGGTTTCGAATAACTTGAAGTGACACTGTAAACTGGTGCATGGTTGTATGGTGTACACAGAACTTACGCCGAGACGGCAGCAGTTTCACGTGGCACCAACCATGTAACAACCAAACAGCGCTGTGACCACCCAGGTGGATATTAAAAATGCGCTGTGTAAAGCTACCGTCACTCATTTAGGGCAGCTAACAGCACGAGAACACCATTTAGAGCTTACTGTCATTACAGCTAAAGCGCAGTCACCAGAGAATAGCATTGTGAAGCGCTTAAGTGTTGCTCGTCCTCTCAGTTGACAAAGAGACAACAACAGAGGTTCATATTCTTAAAAAAAAAAACTAAAAAAAAAATGTAGGTGACCAATGCTTCTTTATATAGAAGTATAAGTTCATATTGTCGGACGGGGGGTACATGTATGCGCGTTTCGTTAAGTCAGTGTCCGATCAAAGATTATAAATACAAATGTGTTAATACACAATCTACCACTGACTGTTCAGTTTTGCCGGGCAGAGTGACCGGGGTCTTCGCGTCCTTCTCAGGCCGTGCTTATGGAACAGATATCGACAGACAGCGCAGAAAATTGACCCCGGAGAAGAAGATTCTCCCGCCTCTCCTACCGGGCAAAGATTTTCCGCAGGGGAATTTTTTTTGTACCGGGGATGGAACCCGCGACCTTGAGCCGATTACGAGTCGGCTGAGCCAACCCGGCCACATCCGGCCTACCCTCTGCAATGGTTGGGTCAAAAACTGAATAGCTGCACGTTGTTGTTAGATTTGTGAGCCGGTTTGGCCTAACGGTAAGGCGTTAGGCTGGTAAGCTGAAAGACCTCGGTTTGATTCCGCTTCGGCTCTCCTCTCTTCAAAACTTGTGCCGGGTCTGTGAACACTGTCTACAGTGAGCCGATTTGGCCTAGCGGTAGGGCGTTAGGCTGGTAAGCAGAGGGACCTCGGTTCGAATCCGCTTCGGCTCTCCTTTCTCTTCAAACGTTGTGGTCTGTGGACACTGTCTTGTGACTTTGTCCATCACAATTATGAAACATTAAAATGGCTCTCATCGCTGCCCAGCTTAATACAGAAGTCATTCCGGTGGTGACAGTGTAGCGATACTGAGGTAGCCTATATAATCTCCCTCTCCCCGCACCTTCCCCCCCCCTCCCCTTTCTCCCCGTCCCTAATAAGCCTTGTGGTTTCTCAGTGTGGACGTTAAGCACAAGGCTTACTGCAGAGGGTTATACTGACCCGCTGTCACCACCAAAACAATTCTGAATCATAGATTCTGCACTGATTGAGGCGAGCAATGACGAAGAGACCTTGGGAGACATTTTAATGTTTCACTGATTATACTGCAAGGGGCAAACTCACATTAAGACAAGTACCCATAAACCGCCACAACTTTCCATTGAAGAGAAAGGTCGGAGAGCCGAAGCGGCGGGGAATCGAACCCACGTCAGGGTCGTCCGCTTCAGTACCGGCCTTTTTTTTTAACGCCTTACCGCTGAGCCCAGTGAGCTAAGTGGCTGAGCTCTAAAAACCAATCTACCCGCCCCAGGGCAAATTAAACTGAAGCAGAACAGGGCTGCTTACCTATATGTCCTTGTGACTCTGCCCAGCACGGCAGTTGAAACAGCAACTGCGCGGTGCACTAGACGCTGCGCAATGGCGAGGGGACACCGCCTTAACACTTCCATCGTTCTGCCGGCGGTCCAGGGTCTCCCCGGGCCCTTTTTCGGGCGGTTTTCCGCGGTCAAACCCTTCACTCTTTCGCCCCTTCCCCCCCCCCCCCCCCCCACCCCCCCCCCCTCCCCCCCCCGCCCCTAAAAAGCCCCCTCGCTTCTGTGGAGCCCTGAAACCAACACCCCCCGCCCCCAAGGAAAATTTAAAAAGCAGAACAGGGCTCCCTTACCTATCTGCGGGTCAAGGGCAGGTACAGGTTATCCTGACCCTAGCTGCGTGGTCAGCTGTCAGTTGGGAGCTGCCGGGACTGATCGTAGCTGATAAATTACGCGCTCGCCTGTGGCGGGACTGACACGTGGAGTGCTGTTCGCGCTGATACTGACCCTGACCCCTCACCCCGCCTCGTCAGTTTCATCATGGACCTCCATGGTTTCATCCACTGAGCTATATAAATACACACGCTGGGCGGCGGGCCCGGTACCGCGGCAGTGTTGAAAGTCGTAGTCGTAGTAGTAGTAGCAGCAGCAGCAGTAGTAGCAGTAGTAGTAGTAATGTACATTTATCATGCGCTCATCAACGCCCTGAGCGTCATTTACATGAAAAAACTTTTTTAAAAACCAAAATTTTATTTTTAACCGAAAAAAATTCCCCTAACCAAAAAGGCGCCCCCCCCCCCCCCCCCCCCCCTGAAAAAAGAACCCCCCCATTTGAACCCAAAAACAAAAAAAACAAAAAAAGAAGTTCAACCAAAAACCCCAACACACCCCACAAAAAAACCACACACACACACACACACACACACAAAACACACACCACACACACCCCAAACAAAAAAAAAAAAAAAATGATTGACTGTAGCCGTGAAAAAACGGATTAAATAGTCGGGGCGGAAATAACCCGCGCTGCCGTAAGAAGTCTGGTTTAAAAGATGACCATGACGGGGTTTGAGCATTGTCAGTCTAAGGTCTTGGGGATGTTTTCCAAATGGGGGTCGAAAGCAAAAACTGGGAAAATGCGAAAGCACGAGTTTCATTAATCATAGCTTGCCCTCTCATGGCACGGGTTTTCCAGGGTCAGGGGTCGGGCCCTGGGCCCAAAACCATTTCAGGACCAAATCACAAAGCAACAAATTATTAACCCCCCCCCTTCCCCCCCCCCCCTCCCCCCCCCCCCAAACCCCTTTCCCCACCCCCCCCCCCTTTTTCTCTCTCTCTCTCTTTTCCCCCCCTTCTTCTCTTTTTTTCCTTTTTCCCCCGCCCCGTACAGTCTTTCCTGGTTCTTCCCTTTTTTCGGGCCAAGCCCCTCTCCTCTCCCGAAAAAGTTAAAGGGTTTTTGAATTAAACCCCATCCGGCCCCCCCCTCCCCCCCCACCCCCGGAAATTTTTCTCACCTTCCCCCCAGCCTAATTATTGCCTTGGTAACGAAAAGGGGTAAAAAAACAAAAAAAAAAATTTTTAAAAAGGGGGGGAGGGGACAGGGGAGGGGAAAAAGAGAAAAGGGAAAGAGAGAGGGGAAGGGGGGAGGGGGGGGGGAGGGGGGAGAGAGAGAGAGAGAGAGAGAGGAGGGGGGGGGAAAAGGGGGGAAGGAGAGGGGGGGGAGGAGGGGGGGAGAGAGAGAGGGGGAGAGGGGGGGAGAAAGAAGGAAGACAGACAAAAAAAACAGAGACAAAAGACAGAGAAGACGGGAAAGAGACAGAACAGGGGAAAAACAGAAGACAGATAGACAGGGGACAGAGAGACAGAGAAAAGAGAACTCGAACTCGAAAATTTTAATACAAAAAGGGATAGTAGCGTTGGGTCCTTTTGGGAAACCTATCCAAACCCGGGAGAGAGAGAGAGAGAGAGGAGAGAGAGAGAGAGAGAGAGAGGAGGAGAGAGAGAGAGAGAGGGAGAGAGAAAAGGGGGAGAGAGAAGAGGGGGAGTGATATTTTTTTTGTGTGTGTGTGTGTGTGGTGGGGGGGGGGGGTGGGGAGAGAGAGAGAGAGGGGAGAGAGAGAGACAGAGGAGAAAAGAAAAGAGAGAGAGAGAGAGGGGATAGGAGGATAGTGTGGGGGGTGTGTGTGTGTGTGTGTGTGTGTGTGTGTGGGGGGGGGGAGAGAGAGAAAAGGAGAGAGAGAGAGAGGGGAGGAGAGAGAGAGAGAAGAGAGAGAAGAGAGGAGAGAGAGAGAGGAGAGAGAGAGGAGAGGGGGTATAAAATGGGGGTTTTGGGTAGTGGGGGGTTGGGGGCGGGGGGGGTTTGGGTTTTGGGTGTGAGAGAGGAGAGAGAGAGAGAGAGAGAGGGGAGAGAGAGAGGGGAGAGAGAGAGAGAGAGAGAGAGAGAGAGAGAGGATCCCAGGGTCTTTGTTTTGTCGGATCGGGCGGTCAGATGCATGGGAACATGAAACGGATTCACTACATCATTAGTCCTTTGTATTATTGCCCCCCCCCCTTTCCCCAAACAACAACAAAAAAACAACCCAACCAAAAAAAAAAATATATAATAATAAAAAATGTACATTTATAGTGTCATCAACGCCCGAGCCAGTGTGTGTGTGTGTGGGGTTTGTGTGTGTTGTGTGTGGGTGGGTGTGGTGTGTGTGTGCGGCGGCGTCGTCCCGGCGTGGTGGGGGTTTTGGTGCTTTGCGTGCGGGTGGGGGTGTGTGTTTTTAAAATTTTCCGAAAAACTTGAGCTTCTCTCTCCGTTCATGGATTGAGTTAATTTTCCGACTGATTTTACTCACGGCACAGCACTGTCCATTCACGATTTTACGTTTGACGTGAGTAGTTCTCATGCTTTTCAGTCGTGCCGAGTTCACTGGCCGGGTTCAATACTTTGAGTACAGGACAGAGTGCAGAATCCATTGTTAGCCTATATTTTAACACAGTTCACATGTGAACACTTATTAAGTCTCCAAGTCCCCCCGGCCAGTCACTCAGTGAGTGCTCCCCATTAAGGAACCAACACCTCCGTCAAGGCGAAGTTCGGGAACAAGACTGATACTTAGTATCTGAACCATCATTTACCGTGTCCCTTTTCCCGTGTCAGTCTCTTCACGCCGCCGCAGTTCCCGCACATGAAGGTCCAATGGTCCGGTAGTCGTCGTCTTCGCCCGCATCATCAATTGCCGGTTTTGTTCCAGTCAGTAGGACTTGGTTTTCTCAGCATTCATCTCAGTCTCAGCGGTCCGTTTTTCTGCTGGCGATTAGGCCCATACCTGACTTTTTTTATTTTTTAGCCCCCGTATTAAAATAAGGGTTAAATTCCAAGCCGTGGGTTTGTACCACATCCGTCAGAAAAGGGGGAAATTTGGACTGTGACCGCGACCAAGTTTTGATGCGGAAATAAGTTGGATTTTTCCTCAGCTCTTTCTGTCTGTCTGTCTTTTCTGTTTTGTCTTTCTCTGTTTCTTTGTCTCTGTCGTTATCTGTCTGTCTGTCTCTCTCTCATCGAGTATATTTCAAGAATTGAATCCATTGTATTATCTACATTTGTGTGTGTGTGTGGGGTGTGTGTGTTTTTGGGGGGGTGTGTGTGTGTGTGGGGGTGGGTATTGCCCTGGAGTAAAGCTACCACAGGCTAGACTAGAGTTTGGAGCACTACCACAACTTAACGTCATATCCAGTAAAATCAGCACCAAATTTAAGCACGACTGAAATAAACGTCTGTTTAATTGGTTCAGAATTTGCCGGTTTTCCATGTTATAAACAGAAGAAAGCAATTAGACACTACTTTACAGTAGGTAAAAAATTGATTATTATTTGTAAACTTGCACAGAGCTGATTTACCAGGATGGTGGTATTCTTGTGTATATAAATGCCCCACCCCTACCCCCACCCAACCCACCCCTTTTTGGGGGGTAGTTTATGGGGTGTTTTTTTCCTTCTGTTTTTTTGTTTTTGTTTCTGGTCAGTTGTCAAGACTGCTACTCCTCGCTAAAACGATCATCATCAGGGATGTAAATGAAACTCATTGCAAAACTAGCAGGAGGAGTCCCAAAAAGAAACCCCCCAGGCTAAAACTAGCATGAAGACTGTAAAACAAACTCCACATTAAAACTGGCATCAGGAGGTCAACTTCTCACTAAAATTTGCATCCGGAGTGTAAGAGAAACTCCCCATTAAACTCAGTCAGCATTAGGACTTAAGAGAAAGTCCTCACTAAAACCACTGAACACGAAGAGTGTAAGTGAAACTCATCAAAATTTGACTAGCATCAGGAGTGTCATAGAAACCCTAAACTAAAACTGGCAGGAAAAGTGTAGACTCACTAGCATCAGGAATGTAACTAAAACTCCTCACTAAACATCACGTGAGGTGTGTAATGAAAAATCTCCTAACTAAACTGAAACAGCAAGAGGACTGTATGATAAACTTCTCACTAAAAATGGCATCAGGAGTGTAAGAGAAACACCTCACTAAAACTAGCATCAGGAGTGCAAGAAAAACTCCTCACTAAAACGACTGACTGAGCACGATGTCTGCAAAAGAAACACCTCGCTAAAAGACCTCACTAAATCTAGCAAGAGGAATGTAAGAGAAACTCCTGACTAAAATTGGCATCAGGAGTGTAAGAGAAACTCTTAACTAAAAAATAACATCAGGAGTGTAAGAGAAATTCCTCACTAAAAAAAAAAAATCAGGAGTGTAAAGGGGAAAACCCCGAATAAAACCCGGCATCAGTAGTTTAAAAGAAACTCTTCACTAAAACAGCATGAGGAGTGTAAGACAAACTCCTCACAAACCAATGTAAGAGTATCTCCCCTATAAAACAGCACCCGGAAAACCAATTTACAAAAATAGCACCCGGGGTGGAAAAAGAAAAATCCCCACTAAAAATAGCATAGCAGGGGTAAATTCTCAGTTTTTAAAATAGCAAGAGGAATGTACGAGAAACTCCCCACTAAAACTTTGCATGAAGAGATCAGATACATTCCTCACTAAAACTAGCACCAGGAGTATATAAAAACCTCACTAAAACTAGTGTGGGAGTGAAAGAGAAACTCATCACTAAAACTAGCACGAGGAGGGTAAGAGAAATTCCTCACTAAAAGTAGCATCAGGAGTGTAGGAGAAGTTCCTAACGAATAAACGTAGCATCAGGAGTGTAAGAGAAACTCCTCACTAATAAATATAGCATGAGGTGTGTAAGAGAAACTCCTCACGAATAAACATAACATAAGGTGTGTAACTGAGAGAAACTCCTCACTAAAAGTAGCATCGGGAGTGTAAGAGAAATCCTCACGAATAAACAAAGCATGGGGGGGGGTGTAAATTTAAAAATCCCCACAAAATGGAAAGAGAAAAAGAGAAAATCCTTTTCAAAAAATGACACGAAGGGGGTCAAAGGGAACATTTTCCCCACAAAAACTGCATCGGAGGGAAGGGAAACTCCTCGATAAAGCAAGCTTCAGGAGTGTAGGGGGAAAATCCCCCTAAAAAACCCGCTCGAGAAGTAAAACAGAGAAAAAATCCCCACTAAAGGGCCCGCTCGAAGAGTGTAAGAGAAAATCCTCACTAAAATAGCATCAGGGAATGTAAGAGAAATTCCACACTAAAAGTAGCACCAGGAGTGTAAAGGAGACTACTCACTAAAACTTGCATCAGGAGTGTAACTGAGGGCAACTCCTCACTAAAACTAGTATCAGGAGTGAAAAAGAAACTCCTCATTAAAACTAGCATCAGGAGTATAAGGGAAACTCCTCACTAACACTAGTATCAGGAGTGTAAAAGAAACTCCTCACTAAAACCAGCTCGAGGAGTGTAAGAGAAACTCCTCACCAAAACCCGCTCGAGGAGTGTAAAAGAAACTACTCACTACAACTAGCATCAGGAATTTTAAGAGAAACTCCCCAAAAAAAGCCGAGAAGTGTAAGAGAAAATCCTCACTAAAACCAAAACCGAGGAAATGTAAGAGAAAGTCCTCACTAAAAACCCCCGCTCGAGGAGGTAAGAGAAACTCCCACTTAAAAACCCAAAACGAGGAGGTAAAGAAAATCCTCAAAAAACCATCAAGGGTGTAAAAGAAAAACCTACTTTAAAACCCGATCGAGGGGGTAAGGGAAAATCCCCGGTAAAACCCGGGTTTGGAGATAAAAGAAACTCCTACTAAACAGCCATGAGTGTAAAAAAAAAAGGGCAGATGTACGGACGAGGGCAGTCAGGACCGGCTGAGCTGTCGGGGGAGTCTGTACCGAGACGAAGCCAGACGAGGGGTGTCGGTGGCTGCCGCGCCCTGAGCATGCGTTGCACTCACTAAGAGCCGATAGCAGTTAAAAACCGAGTCATACCCATGACAACCGACACTTGCCTAGTCTGTGTGAAGCTCTGGATGTGAGCAGAGAAAGTCCTCACTAAAATTAGCATCAGGAGTGCAAGAGAAACACTTCACTAAAAATAGCATGAGGTGTGTAAGAGAAACACCTCACTAAAACTAGCATGAGGTGTGTAAGAGGGGGCACCTCAAGAAGGATTAAACAGGACGCAAGAGAAACACCTCACTCAAAATTTTGGCCCCTTGAGATTTTGTAAAGGAAAAAAAAACAAACCCAACTAAAAAATAGATGAAAGGGGTGTAAGAAAACACTCCCAAAATAAAAGGGGGGAAAAAAACAATGGGGGGTGTTTAAAAAAAACAAACTCACAGAACTGGAGGGTTGGGAAGACCCAAAAACCTCACTAGAACTGGCCCGATGGGTAAGAGAAAAACCCCCACTAGAAAATAGCATCACGAGTAAAAAGAGAAACAACTCACTAAAAAATGCATGAGGGTGTAAGAGAAAAAAACCCCACTAAAAGTAGCATCAGGAGTGCAAGAGAAACACCACTAAAATAGCATGAGATGTATAAGAGGAACACCTCACTAAAAATAGCCTGAGAGGGATAAGAGGGAAAAACCCAAAATAACACTAGCATGAAGTATGTAAGAGGAAAAAAACCTCACTAAAACTAAAAGGGGTTTTTAAAAAAACACCCACTAAAATACATAGGTTGTAAGAGAAACACCTCCCAAAAGCATTATTGGGAAGAAAAAAAACCCCAATAGAAGTATCATCAAGGGGGGGAAGGGAAACCCCCTCACAAAAATAGCAGAGGTGTTAAGAAAACCCCCTCACTAAAACTAGCTGAGGTTTGGGGAAGAGAAACCCTCACCAAAACTAGCAAAGAGGTTGGGAAGAAAACACCTCACTAGAAGGATTATCAGGGGCTTCCAAAAGAAACAACCCCACTAAAACTAGCATGAGGGGTGTAAGACCCAAAAACCTCACAAATCTACAGAGGTGTGTAATAAAAAAACCTCACTAAAACTAACATGGGGTGTGTAAAAGAAACACCTCACTAAAATTGCATCAGGAGTTAACGGAAACTCCTCCCCCTAAAACTAGTATCAGGAGTGTAACAGAAACTCTTCATAAAACCCCAGCATCAGGAGGTAAGGGAAACTCCCACTAAGATAGTATCAGGGAAAGTAAAAGAAAAATCCCACAAAAGCAGCTCGAGGGGTGTAATAGAAACTCCTCACTAAAACTGCAAACAGGAATGTAAGAGAAACTCCCATTCAAAAACCCGCCGAGGAGTGGAAGAAAAAACTCCTCACTATAACCAGCTCGAGGAGTGGAAGAAAAAAACCCTCACTAAAAACCCGCTCGAGGAGTGAAGAGAAACCTTCCCTCACTTGGGAAAACAAAAAAATCGAGGAGTGTAAGAGAAACTCCTCACTTTAAAAATAGCTCAAGGAGTGTAAGAGAAAAAATCCGAGTATAAACCCGCCGAGGAGTGTAAAAGAAAAAATCCTCAAGAAAACAACTGAGGGTGTAAGAGAAAAACAAAAAACCCCAACTTAAAAAAAGTATCCCCCTCAGGAGGTAAAAGAAATTCCCTCCACCTAAAAAACCCCAAAAAAACGAGGGTGTAAGAGAAACCCTCATTTAAATATCAAGGGGGTTAAGGAAAACTCCATAAAACCAACCGAGGAGGGAAAGGGGAAACCCCCCCGCCCAAATTAAAAAAAACCCGCTGAGGAAATGTAAAAGGGAAAATCCTCAATAAAAAGCAGGATTGGAAACCCCCGAGGAAATGTAAGAGGAAAAAATCCCATTAAACTAGCATCAGGAGTGTAAGGGGAAAACCCCCTCACTAAGACTAGTATGAGGAGTGTAAAAGGGAAAAACTTTTTCACTAAACCCAGCTCGAGGAGTGTAAGAGAAACCTCACTAAAACCAGCCTCGAGGAGTGTAAGAGAAACCCTCACAAAAAAACCCGCCCGAGGAGTGTAAAGAAACTCCTCACCAAAACAGCACGATGAGTGTAAAAAGAAAAAACAGATGTACGGACGAGGTCATGTCAGGACTGAGCTGTCGGTCAGTCTGTACCGAGACGAAGCCAAACGAGGCGTGTCGGTGGCTGCCGCGCCCTGAGCATGCGTTGCATTTGCTAAGAGCCGATAGCAGCCCAAAAACGGGGTCATACCCATGACAACCGACACTTGCCTAGTCTGTGTGAAGCTCTGGATGTGAGCCGTACCCAGCTGTAACCTGGCAGACCTTGTTCTTGCGTCTTTGTTTGGACAATGGGTAACATCTGGGGTTATTTCTGTGTAGTCATTACTATTTCAGTAAAGAAAAACGCATGGCCCTAACTCCAGCACGAGGTGTGCACCTCAGTGTAAGAGAAGATTCTCACCAAACCAGCATGCAAAGTGTTTCAAAACATCCTTTACTATGATCAGTATGGGGGAAAGTAAGAAAACTCCTCACTAAAGTAGCATAGATGTAAAAACTTTTTCACAAGGGGTTAAAAATATCACAAAAAAGTAAAAGAGAAACACCCCACTAAAATACAATTTAAAAAACCCCATTTAAAATTGGGATTGGGGGTAAGAAAAACTTCACTAAATTTTTAAACAGGGTAAAAAGAAAAAAACCTCACAAAACTAGGAAAGGGGTTTTAAAAAATTGAAAAAGGGGGTAAGAGAAAAAACCTCACTAAAATTTGCATGAGGGTGTAAGAGAAACACCCCACTAAAAAATAGCATTAGGGGTTTTAAGAAAACCACCTCACTAAAAATAGCCCGAGGGTGTAAGGGGAAAAAACCCACTAAAACTAGCATGGGGGTGTAAGAGGAAACACCTTACTAAAATAATGAGGGGTTTTAAGAAAACCCTCACTAAAACTAGCTTTAGGTGTGTAAGAGAAACCCCCTCACTAAAACTAGAAGAAGGGGTGTAAAAGAAAAAAACCTCACTAAAACTAGCAGAGGTTTGTAAAAGGAAAACCCCCTCACTAAAAAAAGGAGGGGGTGTGTAAAGAAACACCTCACCAAAAAATAGCATGAGGGGTGTAAGAAAACCCACCAAAACTACCCCTTGGGGGGAAGGGAAAAAACCCCCAATTTAAAAATGGGTGAGGGGGGTAAGGAAACCCCTCACTAAAATTTGCACAGATTTAAAAAGAAAACCTTTATTAAAACTAGCATGAGGGGTAAGAGAAACCCTCAAAAATTTTCATCAGGAGTGAAGAGAAAACCCAAATAAAAAAGAGGATGTAAAGAAACTCCCCACTAAAAACCCTGAGGGGTAAGAAACCCCCAAAAAAGCTGGTGGTGTGGTTTAAAAGAAAAAAAAAAACTAGAGGGGGGGTAAAAGAAACCCTTTACTTAAAAAAATATCAGGAGTGAAAGAAACCCCACTAAAACTAGCAAGGGGGGGTTAAAAGAAACCCTCACTAAAAACCCGCCCGAGTGTAAAGGAAACCTTCACCTTTAAAAAACCCCACAAAAAGGGAGGGTTTAAGGGGAAAAAACCCCCCATTAAACTAGCTGGGGTGTAAGAGAAAAACCTCAAATAAAAATGGGATGGGGTGTAAAAGGGAAATCCTTACCAAAACAGGGTGAGGGGTAGGGGAAAAAAAACCTCACAAAAGTAACCCGGATGAAAAGAAACACCCACTTTAAAATAAAAGGTGTGGAAGAGAAACACCTCATTTAAAAATGGGAAGGGGGGGTGAAAAAAAACACCCCACTAAAACTAGCCTGGGGTGTAAAAGAAAACCCCCCACTAGAATTTATAGGATGTAAGGAAACCCTCACTAAAACTTCGAGGGGTTAAAAAAAACCCTCTCTAAAAAATAACATGGAAATTTTAAGAGAAACCCCCCATAAAACCAGCTGAGGGTGAAGGGAAAAATTTTAACTAAAAACAGGGATGAAAAAAAAAAAACCCTAAATAAACCCAGCTTGAGGGTAAGAGAAAACCTCATTTAAAACAGCCCGAGGGTGTAAAAGAAACCCCCACTAAAACCACAAAAAAAGCCCTGAGGGTGTAAGAGAAACCCCCTTAAAAACCACTAAAGGGGTAAGGGAAACCCTTTTAAATAAAAAAAGCTTTAAAAAGGGGGGGGGAAGGAAACCCCCTCACTAAAACTAGCAGAGGGGGTTAAAAAAGGGAAACTCCTTTACTAAAATAGATAGGAGGTAAAAGAAACCCTCAATAAAAAGCAAGGAGTGTAAAAGAAACTCCTACTAAAAACTGGATAAGAAACTCCCCACTAAAACCAGTCGAGGAGGTAAAAAACTCCTCCAAAATACCAGTGGGTGTTTGGTCCCCAAAAAAAAAAAACAAAAAGGGGGGTTTTAAAAATAGATAGGAGTGTAAGGGGGAAACCCCTTAATAAAAAAACATAGGAGGGAAAAGAAAAAACCTCACTAAAAAAGCCCCAGGAGGGTAAGAGAAAACTCCTCACTAAAACAGCACAGGAAATTAAAAAAGAAACTCCAAATAAAAAAACCGGGGGAGGTAAAGAAACTTTCCCCCAAAACCCCCCCCCCCCCTAAAACCAGTCAGGAGGGGAAGGAAAAATCCTCACCAAAATGGGTGGGAGTTTAAAAAAAAACTCCTCACCAAAAAAAGCCCCGGGAATGTAAGAGAAACCTCATAAAATAGCAAGGAGGGTAAGAGAAATTCCCCACAAAACTGGATCGGAGTGTAAAGGAAAATCCTTTTACTAAAACCCCCTCGGGAGTGTAAGAGAAAC
>JABMCL010001655.1:1142500-1161967 GCA_018857735.1 Alviniconcha marisindica
GTTACATAATCTAGTGCCAGTTTAGTTGATGCCGGCGTACGTGTCACTGAGTGGCCTGCGACTTAAGTTACTTCCTTCTTAAAGTCCTAACTGACATACGGTCAGAGTTCAGGAGCTGTGTGAAAGTCGAGGTGGCCGTCCTGGGCTTCCCGTCCTAATCAGCGAGCCTTATGGTTTCCGTGTGGACGTAAAGCAACATTGAACTTGAACATGAAAAAGTCAGAGCTCAGGAACTGTGTCAGTGAAAGTCGAGGTGGCCGTCCCGGCCGTGACTGTAAAATGTACTGCGGCGCACCAACGACAACCGAGTACATAGGTATGATCCGATGATTTTCCAACCAAAAAGACCGTTAGTATAAGCAAATTCCTTTCAGGCTGATTTGAGATGGCATGGGGGGGATAAGGGGAGGGTAGATTGGAGGGTATGGAGGGGAGAAGGGGAGGGTAGATTGGAGGGCATAGAGGGGAAAAGGGGAGGGTGGGTTGGAAAGGGCATGGGGGGGAAAAGGGGAGGGGTTATTGGAGGGGAGAAGGGGAGGGTAGATTGGAGGGCATAGAGGGGATAAGGGGAGGGTAGATTGGAGGGGGAATAAGGGGAGGGTAGATTGGAGGGCATAGAGGGGATAAGGGGAGGGTAGATTGGAGGGGATAAGGGGAGGGTAGATTGGAGGGGATAAGGGGAGGATAGATTGGAGGGCATAGTGGGGATGGGGTTTAGATTGGAGGGCATAGAGGGGAAATAGAGGGGAAAAAAAAAAAGGGGGGGGGGGGGGGGTTAGAGGGAAATGGGGGTGGGGGGGTAGATTTTGGTGGGGGTAAAAAAGGGGGGAAGGGGGAAAATTAAATACATTGGGGGGGGGTGGGGGGGAAGGGGGGGCCAAAATTGTGGGGCCCCAGGGGGGGGGGGGGGAACCAGACAGCAGGGGGGGGGAAGTAGAGGGTATGTGGGGGGTTGGGGTTTGGGGGGGCTCCAAATTAGGAGGTAGGGGGGAGGGGGGGGGGTGTAGGGGGGATAGGGGCGTAGAGGGCATGGGGGTAGGGTGTACAGGGCAGGGGGGGTGGGGCGTAGATGGGTGGGAGGGGGGGGTATATGGCTTACACTTTAAAAAAATCGGCTAATTAATAGTTTAATCTGAGTTCCAACACAAAGCTCGAAAAAAAAAAAAAAAAAAAAAAAAAGTTACAGAAGAATAGCGGCGTTACCTCGCAAATGAAAATGGCAGCTGTGTACATAGACTACGGGCTTGATACGCGAGTTCTGACTTTTTTCACGCACTAGTGTAGAGGGTTGTCAGCCGCTGCTGCTTCATACGTTCCTGCAGTGGTTGCAGGTTCAGCTCCTGGAGCATGTGTCCCACACATCCTGTCCCATGCCACACAGTCGAACCGATTTTTGCCGAAAACCGCCCCTTCCAGCAAACCGAAACTGAAGACTAAATTAGACCAACAAAATTCCAAGACTTCACAGCAAAGAACTTTATAGACAGACAAGCAACACTAAACTCCAGATCCTTCTTAGTCCCTCACTCAAATACTGAACAGCACTAGAACTCTTTTTTTCTTCTTTATTTTTTTTTGCCGCACCGTGACCATCGACTGGAACCACTTCAGTCAGTGACGACCTGGTGAAGGCTCTCACGCTCGAGGACTTCAGACGACGGATCACCACCCCAAGCACCATCCTCCCGTCGCATTTATACCTAAAGTTAGGTCCGGCGACGTACAAGATCAAGAGCAAGACAAAGAAGTTGTATGTCAGCTGAACAACGTCTAAAGACAATAATGCACGGATACCGCGTTGCAATCGGGGATCCAAATATCCAAAAGGAAGTGCTCCCGCTGCGCATTCAAGGGCAGGCCACTCTCAGCAAGGTGCCCCGGCGAGAAAGTTGCAAGACCAGTATGAGGCTTGTAGGATTAAATGACTCTGAAATAGTAAGACTCGTAGAAACAGATTATCAGGTAACTAGTGAAGCAGAACGTCCAGAGACTGACAAGAAGGACGGGGTAAACGGTAACATGGCCGTGCCAAGGAAAAAACTGCTGCGGTTTATCAAGGCCATGATTATCATCTCGATGTTGGGAACAGTGTTTGTATTCGTACGGGTGCATTATTTCAGGGAAGACAACGTGTTTAGTTTTGCTTTCTTCACGTCGTCATATAAAATAGGAGACGTCGTAAAGGTGAAACTGATAGACAGAACCCTGACCTTTACTGACTCTCTGTCAGGAATTTTTTTGAAAGTGACGTTTATTGAAGATTTTTTGAAGGACTCGCCTGAGACGGACTCGTGTGAGAGGATCTTCGAAAGCACCACGGCTCAAGCAACTCACGACGAGACTCTTAAACTAAGTAAAGGAGGAGCAGACCCGTTCAAAAACAGCCTGTGTTTCAAATGGGGCGGCACAAATTTAGTGGTCAACGACACAGAGTCACGAGGGTCTCGGTGTTATTCTGTGCGGTGGGCAACCGTTACAAAACTCTCATCACCGAAAAACTGCCTCTCCCTCTCAGGAGCGCATTGGTACGGAGGTTCCTTGCTTGATGACCAGCAGTGGCCCCTCCAGGAAGCTTCCATCCAGATGCAGCCGTTTGTGTCGTCACCGCACAGCGTCTTCCAGGACAAAACTTTGGGGAGTTTTGGCCCCGTGCTTGAGAGAATATGGATCAATTCGGCAGGCTTTGGGATTGTCGCTGACAGTGATGAGCCCCTGCATGTGTCCGTGAATGCTGATGACAATGCGCAGCTCTGTTTAAAGTCTCAGTACAAGGGTTCTAGATATGTGAACACAAACAAGCTCAGTCCCTTGACGCTGACATACACAGTGTGTATGGATAGAAACCCAAAACTGGTGCGTGAGCATATGGTGAGAAACTTCGTTGAGCTGCCAAAGTCAGCACCGGATGAAACACTGATGCAAGAGCCTGTGTGGTCGACACGTGGAATTAACATGAACAACCTGACGCAGACACAGGCACTGACCCTAGAGATTGACATCAAGAAGCATTTCCCTTCACATCGGTAGGAATCACAGCACCTTACAACTAACAAGTGTGCTGCAGTGTTCTTTTACATACATGTATAATTAATATAGTAATAACAAGTATAATGATACTTGATAGTATTATTATATTGTTTACTACACATGTATGCAGTATTAAATAATAATTGTTATTTAGTTTACATGTATACACTAATACAGGCACTGATACAGTGATAGTGATTCTGTAATCCCCTATTTTCTAATTATTATTATTATAACTAACATTAACAAGACATTGACTGATTGATGATCGCCTATATACTAATATAGCGAAATTCTCCGCTCTCTTGAGCAAACTCACTGCACTTGCATGTGGTTCTTCAACATGAGTGACTAGCTTTTTTTCTTTTTTTTTTTTTAACTATCCACTGAAGTGGTGAGTGACACTGACACAGTGACAGACACATATTGATTAGTAGTACTATGTAGTACTAATGTATACATGTATACTAATGCATACATACACTTCTGATCCTTAGACCTAGAATGGGACCCCACTTGAGACAATGTGACTGGGATCAAATTTAAAATCATGTAACTTGAAAAGAACATAAACAGTATACCAGGATGTGGGAAAGGGAACAGATTTGATTTTAGTACAGTACAGACACTGCCTGAAGTAAGCTTAAACTTGAGTCTTATTCTTATAGTTAAATCTTAAGGAGTTTGTCTTTAATATGAGAATAATGCATTGTAAATGAACTGGCTTTCTCAAAATAGCCAAAACAACAAGCAGAAGAGATCGAAATAAAATTTAAAACTTCAGGATGTTGCTTTAAATGTTCTGGTGATTTTATATATCATATTGAATTTACAAAATATAGTTGTTGTTTTTCTCAGTCAGTCAGTGCACCCAGTGATCTGACATACAGTGCACATGATGTGTATAAATTATATAATGTATAATAATATTGTTAGCAGTGCTCATGACCAAACTTCAAAGACTGAGACAAGAGATAGGTTGGAACAATGATAGTCTGACACTGATACTGACAGGCAAGATGAGAATGGTGACACTGACACTGTGACATCACTGACAGTGTTCTGTACATCAGGTCCTGCCAATTATAATTCAAATATTAAATGTACACGGCATTAATATTTTGAAGAAAAATCATGCTTTGATTAGTTTTAATGTTCATTTTGATTTTCTACCTGTTGGGCGGAACATACTTTTTGAAAGAAAGCTATAGTATAACTTAATCTGGCATATTCAGTGCTCTCCATAAGATTGCAAAAGGTTTGAGTAGTATACTACTTACTAGTTACTACTAAACTGTAGAATCAACATATTGTTGAAGCATGCATGTAATTTGTAAACATTAGCATGTTAAATCCCATTTGGAATGATTTTGTTTTCTTTGTGCTGCTGGCATGTTACCATACGTATGTAAACACTGGCATGTTAAATCCCATTTGGAATGATTTTGTTTTCTTTGTGCTGACATAAGCACCGTGACCAGTTACAAGACAAATGTAGCCTGGTAAAATTTGAGATGTATACTGTAGTGTATGTGTGGTTAGAAACGTACTGCTATTTGAGCATCAACAAAAAAGCTGTCAGTTACTACGGTACTAATATTGTAATAATAGAGTCAGCTGACAGTTTTTGGAGATGTATGCTCAGGCTATGGTATTACTATTAGTTGCTATAAGTGAAGTATAAGACTATAAGTATAACCAGTTATGACTTAAATGGCAATGGCTAGATGAACATAGAGGAAGGATGAGCATGTAAACTGAAGCTTGGCCATTGGCATTGCTGTAGAACTGGAACTAGTGGAAGTGTCTTCAGTACATTTTTTTGTGGTCAGAATTTCCTTTAAAAAAAGTTATTTTATAGTTTTAATCTTTGTCCGTTGCCGGAAATTCGGGTCGCCATACCTGGGTAGGGCACAACAGCCACAAGAGCAGCGCTACCCAATGCTGTCAGGGTGTACACATGACACATGACATGTACTGATGCAGTGTTTTTGTGTGTCCAAACAATGGTTATGGTATGGCTGCCAGTGTTTGCGATTTTTAACGTGCACACTGATGTTGAGGCATGCTCTTGCACTCAGTGGCTGTACAAACACCTTAAGACTGTAAGTGTAAGACTAAGAGAGTCTGCACTGGAAGTGGAAGTTGACTCCAGATGGGAGAAAAATCGCTTGCCGCACCGGGGACTTGAACTCCCACGTCAATATTGCGCCTGGCTTTTTAGTTAGTCAGACGTGTCCCCGCCCCATATGTATACATGTGCACATGCATAGCACCTCACTACTCTACCTGTACTGGACTTAAACAGGTGCAATTCGTATTTTGCAGCCACCTCATCATTGCAGGAAATGTCACTCGCACAGTTGGCGGTGTCTTCTTCGACCACGACCGCTTTCCCAATGCCCACCAGATGGTCAGCGAAATGACCTTTGATGGCTTCAGGGTCAGCACCAGCGTTTTGCCTGTAGTGGAGCAAGAGGGCGTTCCTTTCACGGAGGGTACCAAAGCTCGCGCCTTTCTCATGAGTTTTACCAAAAAAAGGTGGGAGGAGGTGGGGGAGGAAAGGGGGGGGGGGGGGGGGATGAGAGAGAGAGAGAGAAAAGAGGGGGGTCTTATGTTACTGTAATATATGTTAATGTTATGTGCTTTTTTTTAAGATAGAGAAAGTGAGGTCTTATGTTTATGTTACTATTACTAGTATTAGGTGTTTTTTTGAAGAGAGAGAGAGAGGTCTCATGTTAGTTGTTACTGTAATTTGTTAATGTTATGTGCTTTTTTTTGAAGATATAGAATCAGAGGTCTTATGTTACTATAGGTGTTTTTTTGAAGAGAGAGACTCAGAGAGAGAGAGAGAGAGAGAGAGAGAGGGGTCTTATGTTACTATTAGGTGTGTTTTTTTGGAGAGAGAGAGAGAGAGAGAGAGAGAGAGAGAGAGAGAGAGAGCAGTCTTATGTTATTATTTCAATACTTGTTACAATGTTAGGTGTTTTTTTGGAGAGAGACAGAGACAGAGAGAGCTCAGGTTCAGAACTTTATAATATTACAGAAAGATTAAGATTTTAGGTTAATTGCCTATTCGTACAAATTATGCAATAGGTGATTGCATATTCTTACAGATTACATAACCTGTCCTTGCTAATCGTGTGTGTGTGTGTGTGTGTGTATGGATGGTGGCATCTAGGCATGAATTGACAGATTAATTATCTTTTTTGTACTTTAGAAGAATTATTTGTTGTTGTTGATTGTCTCATCTTTTAATAGACACTATATGCCAAAGTTCTTCGATGTACAGTTACATGTGCAGTGAGAAAATGCACATGTATTGAGAGAGAGAGAGAGAGAGAGAGAGAGGGGGGGGGGAGATTACAAACTGAATACATTATACACAGCCACTTTTTTAAAGAAACCATTGTATTCTTCTTAAAAAGATAGATCTGCTCAAAACAGTGTGTGTTAAAAGAACAGAGAGAGAGAGAGAGAGAGAGAGAGAGAGAGAGAAGATTACAAACTGAATACATTATACACAGCCACTTTAAAAAAAAAAGAAACCGTTGTATTCTTCTTAAAAAGATAGATCGCTGCTTAAAACAACATGTGTTAAAAGAAAAGAAAAGAAAATAAATCCTTCTGTGCGCTTGTATTATTATTGCCTTGTTATTTTTCCCACGTACCTAGGCACAGAGTATTCAGTGGGGGAATAGAAAGGTGGCGCTGATTGACTTTACCAAACCTTCAGCTTGTGCCTGGATGAAAAAGCAGCTGACTGAGTTCAAGGCTGAAGCAGCTGTCCGTGCCTTTCACTTTGCCAGCGGTGAGATAATAGCGTTGATAATAGATTATTTGTATTGTATTGCCCCATCCTGTAAGAGCCTGGAACACTTACAAAGATATAAGACTATGCTCATTTCATCACACATGCACTCATGCATGCATGCATGCACGCCCACACATACAGTGACACACACACCACATACAAACACACGCACACACACTACAAATACATGCATTGCTTGTGACGGGTTGGTAGAATGAGAAGAAAACAACAACAACAAATCAGTATGAAGAAGAGAAAAGATGGGTTTTCAGTTTTGACTTGAAAGAAGAGAGTGAAGACAAATACCTGACACAGTGACAGAGAGAGGAAGAGAGTTCCAGATCACTGGTCCAATGTATTAAAAGGATCACAGGGTCCTCCTGCCCATCCTAGGACTATGGAATATCTGAGGCTGAGCGAAGAGAGCGAGAAGGAGAGTAGGGATGTGCTGCAGGTCCCAGAACTCTCTCCAGGGTGCTGGCCCTTGACTGCCAGTGCTCTCCCCTGGACCTGTGGTGTAATTTCTCTCTCTGTCCATCTCTTTGGTCTGAGGTGACCTTGTGTGGCACACTCGGAGTATCCCTTTCTGGCACCTTCCTCCAAACTCTGCTAGAATTGGTTACACCACTTATGGGGCACTCTTTATCTCCGTGCAGCTGTCCACCGATGCTGTCAGCGCCCTATGAAGTGTTTGGGTACTAATGAGACCGTGGAAACAACATAGCATCCATGCATGGATGTAAACATAAAATGTGTCTGTCCCCCTGGATTCAAACACTTTTATTTGTGATGGCATAAGCAACATGGGTGGTTATAAAAGAAATGCCTCATATAATTTGCGTTGTCTGTTACTAACTTGCTGCTATTTGAGCACCAGTGAAAAACTGTTACTTACAGGAGTGGTTGGACGAGGGGTATCATAAACCAGTGCTCAGCCCTCAGTTTACTCCTGGCTGTATGCTGTGCAGGTGAAGCTGAACCCTCGGTTTATTCCTGGCTGTATCATACACTGTATGCTGTGCAGGTGAAGCTGAACCCTCGGTTTATTCCTGGCTGTATCATACAGTGTATGCTGTGCAGGTGAGACTGGCCCCTCAGTTTATTTTTGGTGTATGCTTTGCAGGTGAAGCTGAACCCTCGGTTTATTCCTGGCTGTATCACACAGTGTATGCTGTGCAGGTGAAGCTGAACCCTCAGTTTATTCCTGGCTGTATCATACAGTGTATGCTGTGCAGGTGAAACTGAACCCTCAGTTTATTCCTGGCTGTATGCTGTGCAGGTGAAACTGAACCCTCAGTTTATTCCTGGCTGTATCATACAGTGTATGCTTTGCAGGTGAAGCTGAACCCTCGGTTTATTCCTGGCTGTATGCTGTGCAGGTGAAACTGAACCCTCGGTTTATTCCTGGCTGTATGCTGTGCAGGTGAAGCTGAACCCTCAGTTTATTCCTGGCTGTATCATACACTGTATGTTGTGCAGGTGAAGCTGAACCCTCGGTTTATTCCTGGCTGTATCATACAGTGTATGCTGTGCAGGTGAGGCTGAACCCTCAGTTTATTCCTGGCTGTATCATACACTGTATGCTGTGCAGGTGAGACTGGCCCCTCAGTTTATTTTTGGTGTATGCTGTGCAGGTGAAACTGAACCCTCGGTTTATTCCTGGCCGTATCACACAATGTAAGCTGTGCAGGTGAAGCTGAACCCTCAGTTTATTCCTGGCTGTATCACACAGTGTATGCTGTGCAGGTGAGGCTGAACCCTCAGTTTATTCCTGGCTGTATCATACAGTGTATCCTGTGCAGGTGAGGCTGGACCCTCAGTTTATTCCTGGCTGTATCACACAGTGTATCCTGTGCAGGTGAGGCTGGACCCTCAGTTTATTCCTGACTGTATCATACAGTGTATCCTGTGCAGGTGAGGCTGGACCCTCAGTTTATTCCTGGCTGTATGCTTTGCAGGTGAGGCGCTCCTGCTGTCAGGATCCAGGCAAACTGAAACCCCCCTCCCCAACCACTGCGACTACAGCAAGTACTACGTCAAGTTTGCCTGCAGCCTGGGCAACAGCTCCATCGTCAGCGTTGGCTACCGCAGCCAGAAGTACGCGCTCATGGTCGACATCGGCGCTCGCACCTCCACCTGGGGCTACGAGCTAGGGCTTCAGAGCATCATTCCTTCTGTGCTGACCCTCGGCCTCCTGGGATATCCTTTCGTCATTGTCGGGCCTGTGGGAGGGGTGCCGGTGAATGATTTTCACCGCCACCTGAACCGATTCATGCATCCGGACCAAGAGCTGTATATCAGGTGGGTGTCTTTCTGGTTTGGTTGTTTGTGAGTCGTGGGTGTAGGAGTGCTTCATTTTTAAAGGACTAGACATGCAGTCTGCGTTTTGTGCTGGACCAGAAAACGCAACGTGTACAAATACAATGCTGAGCCGGGATCAGGCCGGGATTGAACCCAGAATGTGTGCTTAGGAAAAACTAGCTGTCGGTTCTTTCAAATCTTCCTTGAAAACCTTTCGCATTTTAATTTTTTCCCCTTCAGTCCCACTGCCCTGATATAAATGTCTGTGTGTGTGGGTGTGTGTTGTGTGTGCTTGCGTGCATGCATGTTTGTGGATGTGCGTTCATGTTGTATCAGTATGCATTGAATTCTGAAAATACGTACATTTAAAGAATGTGTAAGCGCTTAGGGCCTGTATGGGTTAGGTGCTCTAAGTATCCATTGTTATTATTATTATCATCATTATTAGCCAATGACTGTCAGACCGAGAACCCCTTCACTCCCTCGACTCTGCTCGTCCTTCTCTTTTTCAGGTGGCTGCAGCTGTCCGTGTTTCTTCCAGGACTGGAGATCTCTGTGGGTCCGTGGCAGTATGACAAGGAGGTGCTGGACATGGCTAAAGACCTCTTCAAGAATCGCACAAAGATTGTGGTTCCTATTTTACAGACTGCCACCAAAGAGTTCCTCAGGACGGGTAGGTTTTCACCAAGCTGATTGCTATCGTCCCAACTGGGAAGAGATTTTCATCGGTGAATTTGTCTTTCAAGGGACCTAACCCAGCTCTGAGCCATGTCTACCTCAGTGAGGCAGACACACACACACACGCACACACACATGCACACTAACAGACAGAAGTTGCTTCTGTCTTGCATGCTTTAAATAGGCATCTGATCAGAAAATGTCTCGGTTGCCATGTGGCCCTCATTATTTAAGCATTTTTAACCCCTTCACTGCCCCAGCCTGTAAAGTTAAATTTCTGGGCTGAAAAGTGCACACAGACATGCCTGCTAAGGGTATATTTTCCGGTCCTGTGTTAAGCAAGTCTACTTTTAATGCTGTGCATTTTGACAGAAATCCTTTTAGATGCTAAAGTGAGAGAAAAATAAGGATGATGGATTTCCCCTTTTTGCACTTTTATCGGTCGTTTTCAAATGTCATCATGGTGGCGAAAGGGTTAACTTCCTTTTGTCAGTGTACACGACCTAGCGATGAATATGTGCAGAGAAGATTAAGATCAAAGCCAATCAAACAAATCGGCAGCGTACCCCAACCAGTGATGCTGTACATGGACGTTAAACATACGTGACGAACGTCTACGACATGCACGAGGGAGTGATGTCAGCAGTCACATTCACATGCCTGATGACATGGAACATTACTTGTTTATTTTGCATGACACTATGTCTTTTGTTTGTGCTTACATTGTGGCTTGGTTAAAAAAAGAAAACTTACATGATCCTGTTTCCTATTCAGGATGTTAGCAAGCATTGACTATAATAATAATAATAATAATAATAATAATAATAATGGGTACTTAGAGCACCTAACCTGCGCAGGCCCTAAGAGCTTACACATTCTTTACTGAAATGCACATATTTTCAAAATTCAGCTCATGCACACACGCACGCACGCACGCACGCATGCACGCACGCACGCACGCACGCACGCCACACACACACACACACACACACACACACACACAGACACACACACCACACACACACACACACCACCACACACACACACAACACACACACACACACACACACAGAGTCGTATGTCAGGGCAATGGTAATTGATATATGTTGTGACTTGTTTAACAAAGAAAAATTGCTTGACCCTGTTAAAATTCCTATTCAGGATGTTAGCATCCAGCGACCATAATAATAATGGATACTTAGAGCACCTAACCCACACATGCCCTAAATGCTTACACATTCTTTAAATGCACATATTTTTAAAATTGAACACATTGTACACAAACACCCTCGCGAGCGCACACTCACCCACACATGCACACATGCACACACACACACACACACACACACACACAAAACACACAAAACACACAAAACACACACACAACATACACACACAACACACACACACACACACACACACACACACACACACACAACAGAGTCATATATCAGGGCAATGATATATGTTGTGACTTTAGCATCCAGTTAACCAACCAACTGACTGTGTTTCCTAGGAGCACCAATTATTCGACCACTTTGGTGGATGGCTGGCGAAGACGAAACAGCGCAGCGCATTGACAGTGAATTCCTCGTCAGCAACAAGATTCTTGTGGCCCCAGTGTTGGAGCCTGGGGCCCGGTATCGCAGCATATACCTGCCGAAGGTGAGAGACCTCAAGTGGCACGACGACCTGCGTCAGACTCTGTATGATGGTGGCCAGTGGCTTCACTGGTACAAAGTGGGTCTTTACGAGGTGGCCACATTCAGGCCTGTGTATAAATCAGAGACTGCTTATCACCCGCGTCATTAGTTGTTAGGTTGTGTGTGTGTGTGTGTGTGTGTGTGTGTGTGTGTGTGTATGCAAGCATGTGATTACACCTGTGTGTGTGCCTGCGTGCGTGCATGTGTGTGTGTGTGTGTGTGTTTGTGCATCTATGTATGTACAGTTGTACATTGTGTGTGTGTGTGTGGTTTTTCTGTGTGTGCGTGTGCATGTATGCATGCAAATGTCTGTGTGTGTGTGTGTGTTTGCTTACATGCATGCATGTACATGGTTGTATGTGTGTGTGTGGGTGTGTCTGCATGCATGCATAGATGCATATGTGAGAGAGAGGGAGTCATACTGTGACTAGACTTGACCCAGCAGTAAGATCATTGTCAGAGACATTTCTTACAACAGGTTTCCATGATGTTTGTTTGTGTATGATGTGTTCTAACAGAGTTGATGCATGAGTTCTGTAAAGCTGTGTTATATTTTTTAATGAAAGACAGCATCAAGTGCCCCATTCTTCTTCTCTCTCTTCTCTATCCCTGGTTGAAAATTCAGGTTTCTTTACAGTGCTGTATGGTATTCTTATTCTGCATGCATGTAATTTCAAAAGTGCAGGTGGCAGGTTACAGTTACATACATACACACTACACATGTGGCTTCAAATGAAGTGGCACTGTAAACAGGGTGTACACAGAATGTGTGCCGAGTCGGCAGCAGGTTCATGTGGCACCAGCCATGTAACAAACAAAAAGTGTTGGAAGTATTCAGCATGTATAGTTGGTTCTTAATTGGGTGAAGGTTTGCTTCGCGAATATAGTTCGGAGTATTCGTCAAACTGCGACGAAGCTTTATTCGGGGTCCAGAAAGCTTGAACCCCTTTTTGGTTCGTTGGAAGTACACCACTTCGGTAATATTCAAAACGTGCTATGGAAAGTCACTCATGCAGAATGGCATTTGACAAGAGCGCAGTGAGTCTGCCCAAGAGCAGAAACTAGTGTTATATAAAAGCGATCAGTAATAATAATGTTTGTGCTTATGGGGAATGATTAACAAATCATTAGTCGTCTGTACAAAACATTTTTAATTGGCCTGAAGGAAGGGCATTCCTTAAGCCCCGTTCTTAACTGGGCGAATGTTTGTTCACCGAACATACTTTGGACAGTTTGATGAACTATGATTTGTTTCTTAATTGAGCTTTTAGTTCGCCGAACATGGTTCGGACAGTTCAGTGAACTTTACTTCATTCTTAACTAGCTTGTAATGAGATGCAAGCTTTGGCCCAAACTTGCGGCAGATGCGTAGCAGACAGCTTGATCCAAAATGTGCGCTAAAGTCAAGTCAATGTACTTTAGTCATTCCTCACAGGGTAATTCAACTAACTACTATGTCATGCTGGGTCTCCGAGACAAGGCTGCACCTCCCATAAGTCAACAAATTAAAAAAATCCCACTGAAGCGAGTGAAGTACATAGTGACACCGGCATCCATTTTGTTTTTATTTCTTCCTCATCCACAGGAGAGCTCTGCTCTCAGCCAATCAGAGGCAAAGTTCGTTGAACTGGGTGAATGTTCCCAGAACGAGCGAAGCTTTTTGGACCCCGAATATAGCTTCATTGCAGTTCGATGAATACTCCGAATTATATTCGCGAAGCAAAAGTGCACCCAATTAAGAACCAACTATATTTGCTGAATACTCTCAACTATGTTCGTGAACAAATGTTCACCCAATTAAGAAAGGGCTTTAGACAAGAACTGGTTCTTTTCCTTATTTGTGTCGCCCTGATATAAGCGTACTGGTTGGCTAGGCGTAAAGCACCAAGTTACTTACTTATTCCTTATTTATGCTTTGTGATTACTCAAGGATTCAAGGATAATTATTCCTTTACAACTCCGATTGCCGAAATATAACCACACTGGTTGACTGGGCGTATAACACCAATTTACTTACTTTACACCTCCGTTTGGTATGCTGGATTTAAAACAGCAAACATCAAAATCAGCACTGCAGGAAAGATATGCAACAGGGGTTGAAAATGCAGAGAGAGAGAGAATCAATAACTCATAGCAGTATACACTTGACTCATGATGAAAATTGGTTGTATTTACACATGCACTATAAAAGTACATTAAAAAATAATAAAAAAATCCTAAAAATGTCAGTAGATTACCTACACACAGTTATTGGAATGATGAAGGGCATTCCTATTCCTAAGCCATCTGGATTGTTCTTTCTTTGCTTTGTGGTTCCTGGAATTTTGCAGATTGTTCAAGATTAGAATCAACACACAAGGGAGTTAATTAGCACTCAAAATACGTAAACAACCAAGACCTGAGTCCCCTACAGTAACTCTCACCTGGCATGTGTGTAAATACAAGGTACATAAACTCCACCACAGGTACATCCTGTACAAGTATGTCCTCATGTTCAAGATTAGGACCACAGTTTCTTGCCGGCGCTCACATTCTCTGGCTCAGCTTAGCTGGACTTGTACAGAACATTGTGATTGTATGGGATACTGTACTTAATTTTATTTTGATTCTGCTAGTGATGTCTGCACCGGCTGACTGATGATTTGGGGGGATGGGAGGTGGAGAGAGACTGGGAGAGAGGGGGAAGCGAGGGGATGCGAGATAGTGGGTGTGTGCGCGTGTGGACGCAGGGGATAGAGTGAGATATGTAACGCATAATTGAATTAGGTTATGTATTGGTCTGATGTTTCATGTATAGCGCTTTGAACCTCACTTGTATGGTCATTGTGGGATTCAGCGCACTAGAAATGCATTTATTATTATGACTTAAATTGTACAGAACATTCCTGGAACTTTGGCCAGGATTTTTTTCCCTTACTTACACCCAGCTTTTTTGCAAAAATTTTCCCTGTATAGGGACTAAGTGCCAAAAGGGGGTCTGAAAAAGGGGTGCCCTTGGTTTTTGCTGAAAATTTAAAAGATTTTTTAAACAAAATTTTTTTCATTAGTGTGGGTTGAATGTTGTGAAAAGAACGAGGATATAGTTGAAATAATAGCAGCAGAAATTTTGAAGCGGTTTGGGAAATATGTCCGTTAAAGTGTGATTTTACGGGAAATTCAACCACGAAAAGCGGACAGTGGCACAGAGCCCGTCTCTGTCGGCGGGGTTTTTGGTTAAAGAAAACAAGGAAAAGTTATATTTATCAAAAACGTTATGTTCGCGAAAGATCGTTTTACAAGATCCATGCATCAGAAAAATTCCAACAAATTATGCTTTTGAAAAAGCGTATCAACCCTTTATTTGATCGGACTTTCATCTGTTTTCGTAAACGAAAGGGCAAACTTTCGAAAAACGGGGACTGAAAAAAAAAAACTCTGACCCTTGACATGAGGGGGAAGGGGCCCTATATGCAAATCGGGACCGCGGTAAAAATAACTCAGCGCTTTGAAAAGTTTTAACCAAAAATTTTTTTACATTAAAAAAAAATTTGCCGCCCTAAAATATTGTCGTAAGATATGACGTCCGACTACCTAACAAGTTGTGAGCGAAAAAAAAAAAAAATTAAATAGGTTTACACTTGTCAACAAACACAAAGGGTACCACGTGACACTTCCCGGTCACATTTGATTTGAATGGCGTCGAAGGAATTTTCTGCTGCGAACATTAAAAGGGTTTACTCGCAATTTTTGTTGTGGGGGGTGACGCCCCAACCATTCTTGACGTCCGATCACAATTTTACCCCGGGTTTTTTTTTATTAAACCCGCTAGTTAATAGTTATTTAGATGATCTTTTGTTTTCAGGTTAGAGCGCAGTAGGACGAAGTGTCTTTTTTAAGCAAAGGGGGAGATTTGCGGTGGCTGACGTTGTGCTAGTATCGCAATGAAGAATTATATTGCAGCATGAGCTCTTGCTGAAATTTTGGGAACGTCCGATCAAATGTGGCGTAAAACTAACTTCCAGTTGCACAGTCAGACATTTGTGAAATATGACAGTTGCCACCCCAAACATTGCATAGGTTTCTTTTGGGCAAGATCGCCCTTGGGGAAAACGGCCAGTAATAACATAAAAAAATATATTAAAAAATTACGAGGATTAAGTCGGTCGGACGTCAGGGTTACCCCAAAAATTTGGTGCTGACATTTGACCCCTTTTTGTTTAAGTTTTTTTAAATGTAAGGTTTTACTAAGAGTCATTTACTTTTGGTTTAGTAAGTACTCCTAGACTTTTTATTTTGCTTTTTTGGTTTTATTTTTATTTTTGGGATACTTTTAATTTTTTTAAATTTGTTCATTGTTTTTTTATGTAACATTATTTTTGTGGATGGGGAATTTTTTTTTGGGATGATTTTTCCCAAAGGTTTGGTTGTTAATGTCTTATTATTTCAGACCAAAAACTGCTGACATGACCAGGAGTAGGACAAAATTGCCCCTGCTATGATTTATGACCTTGATCTTTCAACCCCTTTAAATTCAGTAGAAAGGCACTTTTTTTTAACCTGAAGATTGGAAAAACCAAACTTTTTTCAAAACCTGTTTTTAAAGGGAATCCCTACCTTTAAAAAAAAGTTCTGCCCAATTTTCCTTCACAAGTTTTCTGCAACTAGTGCAAGTTTCATCCCCATATTGTCATCAGTAGCATCAGACAAAAAAATCATCATAGCTCCTGAAAAACATGGCTTCAGATGGGGTTGCTCATGAATGTAAAACCCAAAAACCCCTTGGGCCCAAAATCACAAAAAACAGTAAAAATCACCAGGGGACTTTCAGGCGGGGAAAAACGGTGGGCCCTTGGGGGCTGGACTTCCCCAAAGGGGGCCCTGCTTCAAAAAAGTTTTTCCCATTATGGGTTTCACCGGTAGAACAAACACATGGTTTCGAGTTTCCCTTTGAGAGATCAACAAGCTGTCATTTTGGGATGGTTTTGAAGTCGAACTTTGTCCCGGGGGACTCAGAGGTGCCTTGGGCAGTGTTCTTGGCCCAAAATTGTTTGTTATCCCATCAGTGACCTAGCGCCACAACAGCCTCCCTTTCCAGACGGGGACTTTTTGAAGATGACCCCAATCTGCCGTCCCCCCATCTCCACAGCGGGGAAGATCAAGCAATACTCCAAAAGGGTCAAAACCCAATTTCTGTATGGGTAATGAAAAAGGCAGATGGAACATGTGCTTCTCCCTGGACAGATGTGACATCCTAAGGGGTTACTAAAAGAAAAAGGGGAAAAAACACTCCCATGCTCTGCATGGCCAGATCTCAAGTTTAGTCAACAGTACTCACTTCTTGGGGTTTTCCCCACTGACCTCAGGGGCGCCCCCGGGAGACCCCATCAAAAATCACCAACAAAGCAAAACAGGACCCTGGGTTCTGGGAAGAAAACCCCGAAGATCCCGCACCCCTTTTAAAAAAAAGGGAAGGCCTACAAGGCAGTTGTCACACCAGTCCTGGAATATGCAAGGGTCTATCGGCACCCCAAAAAAAACAACCTTTATCAACCGCCTAGAGTCTGTACAGAAAAAAGGGAGCATGGTGGACACCACAGAGATGCTGCAGGATATCCAGTGTCCCCAACAACATGCTGACTTTGGGTGACTAGGCTGACCATATCTCCAACATAGGTGCAGGAAAACAAGACTGGTGAACTTTTATAAATTCCCCACCATGGCTCCATAGCCACTGACACCAAGTGAATAACAGGTGACTATCCCAGTATCACAGGAGCCCATCATTCCCCTTCCCTGTTATACCCAGTGCCCTCCTGTCAAGTGTCATACTGACTACAGGAAATTCTTATTTTTCCCAACGCAATCAAGGATTGGAATGACCTCGCTGAGGATGTGGCTGCTGTGCCCACCCTTTTAGACTTCTTGTTCACGTCTTCCAAAATCAGTACCTTCGGAGTAGGCCATGCCCCCCAAGTAAGTAGTGTTGATGATGGCTAGGGCTAGGGCTGTGCCAGTCAGGGTTTTCCCCCGGGAAGCAGCTGGATTGGGCCTAGTTGGAGATGGGACATACCCCAAAAAATTCCAAAAGTTGTTTTATGTTTTTTTGTAAATTTTTTTTTTAGTGTGTGCGTTTTTGGGGTGCTTTCCTTGAAAAAATTTAAGGGCAGTTTCTTTTTTTTAAATGTAGGAGGTGGTATGGTTTTTTAGACTTTTGTTAAAAGTTGTTTTTTTGACTGAAGTATGAGTTAAACCAGTTTAGAAGTGCTCCCAAAAGGGTTTTCAATGCTATAATTACAAACCCCAAATTTTTATGTAATGCCTATTTAAAAAGGAAGTTGCATGCAGTACTCTGGATCTAAGTAAAACTACTTTTCACATTATGTGTATTTTTATAGCTGAAGAGAAAGTTTTAAAGTTGACTGTCAAGTCTTATGACTGTCGCAAGCTGATGTTCAAAATTTTAAAGATTTTGCAGTAAAACAAAGCCCAAAAATATTTAAATTGAATGTAGCACTGTGTTTAAAAAATATGTTTTTTACATTTGTAGGTGAAGGGGAAATGTAGGAAAACTTCAATTTTTATTTTTATGGGGCAAGTCCCATTTATGGGCATTGTCATACTTTGGCTTTTAATGGGTGATGTTGGGCACTTTGTGTAGGTTTTTTTTGGGGCTATTTTCAAGAAAAAAAAACAAATTCCTCAAAGTTTCCAGTGTGTCTGTTACCTACGCTAGAATGTCTGGGGGGGCAGAATGGATGAAGGGGTTTGTGTTTTTTTTTTCAGAAAGGAAAAAAGGGAAAATATTTAATTTTGTTTAGTGTTTTGGGATTTCGCCCAAACAGTAAATGTCAAATTTTTGTAAAACGGCTGTAAATTTAATTTTAAAAAAATTAAAGGGAAAACCAACGTTTTTTAAAAGGTTTAAAAAAAAATTTTTTTTTTTTTTTTGGGGTTCGGGGGGGGGGGGGTTTGGGGGGGGGGGCAAGAAAAAATCCGGGACTTACACTTTTCATCTTTTAAAGCTCGTTTTCTCAAAAAATAATAAAGTCGTTATTTTCCACTTTTAAGTGATGATTACCAATATAGTAAACATTCTAAAAAAACCCATTTCCCTTTTTTTTTATTTCATTTTTTTTTTCGAACCTACTGTGTTTTTCTTTTAAGACACCGGAATTATATTATATATATATATAATATATATATATTATATTATATATATAAAATATAAAAAAAAAAAAAATTAAGGAAAATGAGTCAGTTTTTGGGCCTTTGCGGTAAGGCGTTAGGGAAGTGGAAAAAGGGCCTGGGGTTTGATACCCCCCGGCTTTCCTTTTCTTTTTCAAAAAAAAGGGTTTGGGTTTTTTGGGCCTGTCCTTTTTTTTCCATCACTTTCCCACCCAAACCCCGTAAAAGGTTTTTGTGCCCCTCTTAATGCAAAGTCATTTTTTGGTTTGGGGACAGTGTAGCGATAGGTTTTAAATCTCCCTCTCCCCCCACCTCCATACCCCCCTTCCCCCCCCTTTTCCCCTCCCTAAAAAGCCCTACGGTTTCTGTGGACGTTAAGCACCATGTTTACTTACTTACTTACTTCCAAGGACAGATGGATTTCCCCACTTACTTACACTTACTTTCTGTTGCTGTAAGTAACAGTGTTACTGGAATTGTACAGAATATTCCTGGAACAGCAGGATTTTTTTTCCCCTTTCTCATTTGCACTTATGCACACACACACACCCCACACACACCCCACACCCCCACCCCACAAAACACCCACACACACCCCACTCCAAGACAGTTTTCCCCCCTTACTTACATTTATTTCTTACACTTGCTGTAAAATAACAGTTTACTACAAAAACACACAGACCACACACATTCCACGGGAGATTTTCCCCCCTTTCTTACACTTGCTGTTAGTGGATTTGTACAGAACATTCATGGAACATCAGGGTCGTTCATCTTAAT
>JABMCL010003841.1:0-15000 GCA_018857735.1 Alviniconcha marisindica
GGCGAAGTGCTTGCAGTTTGTCTACAGAATGTAATTAGTTTGAATTATTCCCACTTTTAATGTATTCTCAGATGGGGCAGACATTTCTCAAAACGGACATTTTCTGGTTGGCTTAACCCGTTCTTCAAACTATTCTCTGAAGAAGCTGCACCAGTAGTAAAAATAGCAGCAACGACTTCGGAAGGGAAAAGGTTAATGCCGACTTGCTTCTGAAAAGGTGATTTTTAGTTTTAGTTTTACTTCCCTCGTGAAATGGAGCGAAGAGATTCCTCCTCCAATTTCCGATGGGAAACACACACAGACACACGTAGACACATCCATCCACCCACCCACACACACACCCACACACACACACACCCACACCACACACACACACACACACACTGCCAAGAACAATGCTCCACGAGGCATGCACCGAACCAGGTAGGCTAATCATATCAGCATACTTGAAGCTGTCTTCCTTCTCTTCGCCTCTGCCCAAAATGTTCTTCCTTCCTTCCTTCCTTCATGGGGCCGGACCTTCCTCTCCTTCCTGACTTGTGTCTTCAGCCATGTTACCCACACCTCCCCCCCACCGCCCCACCCCAACCCCGGTAGTACTTGTTATGATCCAAGAACGAAACTCTCTTAGTCTTACCTTCCTGTGGTCGCACACCGTTGATGCTGAGAGAGAGAAAAAAGAGAAAGAGAGAGAGAGTGTGTGTGTGTGTGTGTGTGTGTGTGTGCGCACGCGCGTGCGTGCGTGCGTGGTTGTGTGTGTGTGTGTGTGTGTGTGTGTGCGTGGTGTGTGTGGTGTTGTGTGTGTGTGTGTGTGTGTGTGTGTGTGTGTGTGTGTGTGTGTGCGTGTGTGTGCGTGCGTGTGTGCATGTGTGCGCGCGCGCGCGTGTGTGTGTGTATGTGTGTGTGTGCGTGCGTGTGTGCATGTGTGTGCGCGCGCGCGCGTGTGTGTGTGTGTGTGTGTGTGTGTGTGTGTGTGTGTGTGTGTGTGTGTGTGTGTGTGTGTGTGTGCGTGCGTGCGTGCGTGCGTGTGTGCGTGTGTGTGTGTGTGTGCAGGCAAATTGTCGTACCAGTCGGTGTCTGCAGCCTTGCAGCCATCTTTTAAATCAGTCTAATATTATAACGACAGACACAGTCTATTCTTTCTCCTTACGGCCGCTACAACTGGCTGGCACTGACATAGCACTTCTCTCTCCAGCACGCACCAGTCGCTCAGTCCGGGGTAAGTAAGTAACTTGGTGTTTTACGCCCAGTCAACCAGTGCGGTTATTTCAGGGCGTCTGTCGCCCCGTGACGTGTGTCAAGTTTAAACGACGCATGAAATAGCTCACACACAAAATTGAGCGAACAAAACACCATGGTTAATTGATATAGGCACTGCAAATTCCGCCCCGTCCTGAAAGCCTGGACCAGTCGCGCGGAACGGCGAGCATGAGAAAGAGATGTGGGGAGCGGGGCAGGCCAGTGACAGAGTCAGTAACTGGATTTTAATTCGCGACGACCCGCACACGAGGGTTACTTCCGGACGAAGAGAGAGAGAGAGAGAGAGAGAGAGAGAGAGAGAGAGAGAGAGAGAGAGAGAGAGATGTAACACACACACACACACACACACACACACACACACACACACACACACACACACACACACACACACACACACACACACACACACACTGTACACACACACACACCCCTCCCCCTCGAGTCAAACACTGTGTGTGTGTGTGTGTGTGTGTGTGTGTGTGTGTGTGTGTGCGCGCGCGCGTGCCGGCGTGCGTGTGTGTGTGTATGCGTGCGTGCGTGCGTATATGTGTGTGTGTGGTGTGTGTATGTGTGCGCGCGTGCGTGCTACGTGCGTGCGTGCACGCGCCGGCGAGCGCGAGCGATATGTGTGTGCGCGCGTATGTGACGCGCGCACGCCGTGTTTGTCTGTCTGTGTATGTATGCATTGCATCTGTGTACGTCTATCATAGCTCTGGCTGCAACAGACAGGTTCAAGCGCTGTATGGCAATACCACATTCTGATCACACAGCGATACGCCTGCAAGCCCTGCACTCTCACGAGTGAGCGTATCCTGACGACAATCACCCCGCTACTGGAGGAAGTGCTAGTCAATTGACACTGAACTGACGGCAGTGGTCGGCGGGGACGGAATCAGCCGTGGGAAGGCCCTTTGCCGGTGCAGATGGAATCACGACGGGATGGCTGATAAAGATCAGCAGCAGCAATAACGAGCAGTACTCTCAGTGCGGCAGTCAGCTTCAAAGACCGACATGTAAGCTCTGCAAACGAGCGACGGAGTCAGTGTTGGTCCGGCATTCACCGGCCTTTTGTGCTCACTGCCTCAGTCAGTCAGCCGACTGCCTGTCCGCTTCAGTTCAAACCCACCGATCACACTGATAGCTTGTCCTTAAAACCCACCGATCACACTGATAGCTTGTCTTTAAAACCCACCGATCACACTGATAGCTTGTCTTTAAAACCCACCCATCACACTGATAGCTTGTCTTTAAAGCCCACCGATCACATTGATAGCTTAATTGTCCGTTTAAAACCCATCGATCACAATGACAGCCTGTCTTTAAAACCCACCGATGACACTGATAGCTTGTCTTTAAAACCCACCCATCACACTGATAGCTTGTCTTTAAAACCCACCCATCACACTGATAGCATGTCTCTAAAAACACCCATCACACTGATAGCTTGTCTTTAAAACCCACCCATCACACTGATAGCTTGTCTTTAAAACCCACCCATCACACTGATAGCTTGTCTTTAAAACCCACCGATCACACTCAGTGACAGCGTGTCTCTAAAACCCACCCATCACACTCAGTGACAGCGTGTCTCTAAAACCCACCGACCACACTGACACAGCTGACAGAGTTTAAGCAAACCAAGAAGTAGGGAAAAGTACCCACACCGATGCCGGCGTCTCCACCACACACTCCTGCCAGAAAACCTGGGAAAGCCGGCAATGTCGAGAATGGCCAGCATGCAAAACAGTCAGAGATCAAGCTCCTCGTTCAGCAAACAGCAAACCGCAAGACCTCACAGTGTACACTGACGGCTCAGTCACCAAAGACCCCTCAGGGTAGGGATTCACTGTCAAGCAAGGTGCGACCACCATCCACGAAGACGGTGCAACCTCCAGCTTGACAATGGAGGGGGAAGCAGTCACCCATGCCCTCCGCTGGACTGCCTCGAGGTCACTGTCGGACCACACATGCCATCATCCTCAGTCAGTCACAGATTCAATGAGCTTGCTACAAAAAAGTGAAAAGTGGAATGGGAAGCCCAGACTGGAATGTGTCACTGGTCAACATCCACCTTCGAAAACTCCTGCGTAAATACAGCCCATGACATGCCGGAGTGAAGAGAAACTACCGAGCAGATACCAGACTGGCGGGGAAAGCAACCCTCACAAGTGGCTTGCTTCTCTGAAAATTTGAAGTGTTGAGGAGCTTGAGACACTACCTGCGGGAACAAAGCCAGCCACACTATCTATCGCCTGAAGGAGAGAGGCGCGGAAAGAGGAAGCGCTAGACGATCTTCTTTGAAAGGACGAGACAGGGCCATTGTCAGTCAGACGAACATTGGAACCACTTAAAAGGCGACGTTGCGGAAACTTCTGAGCGATGGGATGGAGCGCATACGGGCTTTTCCGAGCGCACAGATACCATCTCTCGAACTGAACTGATAGCCTGTCTTTAAAATCTACCGATCACACTGACAGCCTGTCTTTCACATTTGGAGGCCGACAAGAACAGTGATTATGAGTTTTGAACCCCCTACCAGCCGTGTGGGCCACACCAGGGCAAGCTGTGCAGGGTCCAGTGACGGCCCGGAGGACCGAGCTCGGCCAGTCTAGCTGTCACCCTGTCCCCTCATCATGCCTCAGTGCTGGACACTGGCTATTATGGTCAGCAAGCTTAGCCTGCGTGTTAAAGTGGATTAAGGTGTGACCGGGTCAGTCGTCGCCCATACAGCTGGTCCATTTTGTTCTCTGTGTGTGTCTTTTGGTCTGATGGTGATCGCCGCCTCATTCAGTGTCAGCGTCTCTAGCAGTTTTCGCCGTGCTACCCATTGTTTTAGAAGGACCTGGTTTGTGGACGCTGGTATGTGCCCTTGACCGTCCCCCCCCCCCCCCCCCCCCTTTGCTGGGACGTTAGATAATAATAATGACGAACATGTTCATGATGAATACACTGAAGCTCATCTGCGTCTCTCATCACAGTTATGAACGCAAGGTGCTGATACAGGTGGCTCGCGTTTCTGCCCATCGTAACGCAGATCCATTCCGGTCGAGCCGCAGCAACGATTTCTCTTCCAGTCTTTGCCAACGGCACTTTGAAAACAATGTTAGGTGAAAGCCCCCCTCCACCTCACTCCCCCTTCCTGATAACGTCGGTATTCAAACTTCCCACGAGAGTGGCCCAGTACGTTAAACTGATTTAACCAAGCCTTGTTTTTTGGCAGTCCGGGACTGACCGGTCAGTGCGAGACTAGACGCGGAGGAAAGGGTCAGTCAACGACTGTACTGTCCGTCCGTTTCTTTGTCCGCGGATGGTGTCAGTGGCCGGGCGGTCATGTGTCCCGGCACTGTCGCTGTAGGATGGGACTGCACCGTGACAGTTATTTTTTAAACCCTGATCTTTTCCAACAGAATGCTCTCTCTCTCTCTCTCTCTCTCTCTCTCTCTCTCTCTCTCTCTCTCTCACACACACACACACACACACCCCCCTCTTACACTCTCTCTCTCTTCTCTCTCTCTCTCTCTCTCTCTCTCTCTCTCACACACACACACACACACACACTCGCTCTCTCTCACACACACACTCTCTCCCTCCCACCATCTCTCTCTCTCTCTCTCTCTCTCTCTCTCTCTCTCTCTCTCTCTCTCTCTCTCTCTCACACACACACACACACACACACACACACACACACACACACTGCTACTTGCAAATGCACACATGCTAGTCAGTTCAGTTACACACAACTAGTTTCACGCCACAGCTGACACACAACAGGTAAACACACCCACTACACGCGCGCACGCACACACACACACACACACACACACACACACACACACACACACACACACACACACACACACTCCTCAAACACAAACCGCTCGCTCACTCACACACCAACACAAACCACCGAGACCACCCCACACGTAACCCCCCCCCCCACCCCACACACACACACCCACCCTCTCAGCATCCCCTAACCCAAGCTGCCCGGCAATGCACTAATAAGATGCAGACACTGAAGGCGCCTAGGTCACACACTGACACACACACTGACACACACACGGCCGAAAATCAATAAGCGGTAGACCTTCCAACTCACCCCCTGTGCCGTGCGATCCTAGCAGTCTGGAGGCGTATCGAGGCGAAGACAGCGGAGAGCTGCTGAACATGTCACTACAGTCCCGGCTGCAGCGTCCCGCACTCCCTGACCTGACTGCTAAATCCACTCGGACACCGAGGAGCTGTGGCCGTCTGCAGGGTACTCCGCAGCGCTGGCAGCCAGGAGAACGCGGTCAACGTCTTCGCCGCTCCCGGCTGTTGAAGGAATCCCGCCCTCAGTTTTCGCTTCGCTGAGAGTCTCGCAGTTGCCGTCAATGACGGTCCTGAATCAGCCTCCTGGGCAATGAAAGAGGCAGAGTTCCCTCCCTGGATTCCCTACTGCCGGCGATAACCGGCCTTGTTGGTTAAGGGTCACTCCGAGTGAACAAGGAGGTAGAGCCCCAACACACAACTCACAGTCGCCGCCGGATAACCTTGTTGGTTAAGGATCACTCCGAATGAACAAACAAGTCCCAACACACGACTCACTGCTGACGCTGACGACAATCCCAGGTCATTCGGATTGACGAGTTCAGGGTCCCAATGTGGATTCTCCAGAACTCCCTGTCACCGATGACAGAATCAAGGTTCACTCACACTGACAAAACTCAGGGTCCCAAAGTCGTGGCTTCTGGACGTCCTCTTGCTGAAAACCTTCCGCGCTGCTGACGTTGACAACGGTGGAGTCGTGAGTCAACTCCTTCAAGACGTCAAGGTCGATTTCGCGCCACTCCGACCGAAGAAGATCGGCCGTTTTCACCTGGTTGGTCTGAGTCGTGACCTGGGGATGGGAGCAGTTACTGATTTAGTGGTGATTCACTGAACTGAATCATGGCTTCAGTGCTACGTTCGTTGGATGCAGGCCTTCACTCAAGAGCTTAATTATTGTGACTGGCATTACCTTTAAGCACTGACTGTGGTTTAACAGTACTGACTTGTAACATAAAGATACGACTGGTTTAACAGTACCGATTGTAGTATAAAGATACGAGTGTGGTTTAACAGTACGACTGTAACATAATTCTGAGATACGAGTGTGGTTTAATAGTACCGACTGTAGTAAAAAGATACGAGTTTGGTTTAATAGTACCGACTGTAACATAAAGATACGAGTGTGGTTTAACAGGTACGACTGCAGTGTAAAGATACGAGTGTGGTTTAACAGTACGACTGTAACATAAAGATACGACTGTGGTTTAATAGCACCGACTAAATATAAAGGCACGACTGTGGTTAAAATAGTACGGACTGTAGTACGACTGCGGCTTAATGGTACTGATTGTGGTTTAGTATGGCGTTGACTGTGATTTTGTTGTTCAGTGGTATCGACTCCAATTAGTCATAGTGTTGTTCAACAGTATTGACTCCAATTAGTCATAGTGTTGTTCAACAGTATCGACTCCAATTAGTCATAGTGTTGTTCAACAGTATTGACTGCAATTAGTCATAGCGCTGTTCAATGGTACTGACTGCAATCACCAGACACTCACTTGCACACAAATGAAATTAATCAATGGTGCTGAGTTCGTGAAGGTAAAACCGTTACCGTTGTTAAGAACACACGCACGCACGCACGCACTCACGAACACACACACACACACACACACACACACACACACACACACACACACACACACACACCACTCAAGCAAGTGTTGCTTCAATATCATGTTCAAGACGGCCACGAACAAAGCTGGCACGAAACGCCAGGATTGCAAAGGATCCGAGTGGTGCGGCGCTGACAGCCCTCGGCTGTCACTGATTCCTATCAGACATAACTCCTAATGTTTCATCAGTCCCAGCAGCGAGGACCAGGAGAATGATAATGGAACACTTTCGTGTAGCGCTAGTCCCAGGAACAGGCCCCGAATAACCTTTGGTCCCAGGGCACTTTGCAAACAAAAACACAATAACCACTGAAACACAATGGTCACTGAAACACCATGGTAACTGAAAAACACAAAGGTCACTGAGAAACACAACGGACGGTTACGGAAACACAGTGGTGGTCCGTGAAACACAAAATGGTCACTGAAACACACCGAAGTACACTGGTCGCTGAAACACACTGGTCACTGTGAATAGTCACAGAAACACAATGGCAACTGAAACACAATGGCAGCCACTGAACTGAAACACAATGGCAAACCACTGAAACACCATGATGGCCACTGAAACACAATTACTGAAACAATGATCACAGAAACAGAATGGAAAACTACTGCAACACAATGGCAAACCACTAAAAACCCATGATGGCCACTAAAACACAATGGTTACTGAATCAATGATCACGGAAACAGATTGGAAAACCACTGCAACACAACGGCAAACCACTGAAACACCATGATGGCCACTGAAACACAATGGCCACAAGAAACAACAGTCACAGAAACACGGCAATGGCCACTGAAACACAACAGCGCCACTGAAACAAAACGCAATGGCAAACCGCCACTGAAATACAAGGGCCACTTAAACGACACAACAATCACTGAAACGCATTAACAACTGACTCGGACAATACTGCCAGCACTGCGACTGCAGCACAACAAATCAAATGAACATAAAACCAGTGCAAACTGACACACACACACACACACAGACACACACACACACACACACACACACACACACACACACACACACACACACACACACACACACACACACACACACACACACTCTCACACACACAATGAGAATACTATAACTATGACAAAAGTGATAACAGATCCGGAGTCAGTTTACAATCGAACTCGGGAGCACTGCCGCAGCAGACAGTGGCGGTTTGCGATCCACTGACTGTCGTGTCACAGTCACTGACTCAGCCCGTTGCTGGCACTGCGGCCACAGACAGATCTCTATGCCAGAGCAGCGGCCGCGCCACTAGGGTGACAGATTGACACGGCTGACACCGTCACTACGACGGCGGACACCACGGGTGCCGCTGCAGCAGCAGAAGGCCGGCACAGCCACACCGGCAGCAGATGCCCGACAAGTCCCTGGCGACGTCCCCAGCAGTGACTCACACTACACACCGCTCTGAAATCTATACAACCACCTTCGCCGTAACGTGACCACCCTGCTGCACGCACGACAGACAATTAAACCTGACGCACACGACACTGACCGACCATGGAACCGACACCCACTCCCAACAAACCTTCGTCTTCCTCTTCTCTCTCACCACCACCACCACCGCCGACGACGACGACGACGACGACGACCGCTACTCCACCACTGACCGACCTTCAACGACTGAACACAAGCCGGCACCGCCGCGGACGCAAGTTGCTTCAGTCTGCCTGTCTCTCTCTCTGTCTTTCTCTGCCACCGCCGGAATCCAACACTGCGAGAGCAGAGCTGAGAAGCAGAGAGCAAGCAGCGCTTCCCTTCCCTCCTTCGTTCGGCGTCGACTGGCGAGAGAAGAGAGCGAGGGACGGAGCTAGGCTGGAGCACAGAGCGGGCTAGAGGCCGCACGGAATAGGAAAGACAAGGGAGCGAGGACTCCGTGGCGGCGGCGGCATAGACAGGCGGTTGCCGGCGACGCCACAATTCGATAGTTGCAGCTGCAACGGAGTACTGATCGGTCCGGCTGCCGCCAGGCCAGGCAGTGCGTCAGTGCCACACTCCGAGCATCGCTTTCCGGCACCTTCCTTCAAACTCTGCCAGGTTTTGTTACGCCACTGAAGGGAACAACTCTCAGTGCCCTCCGAAAGGTTTGGGTACTGATCAAACTCCAAGCGCTGGTTTACGACATCTTCGGTTTTCTTCAACCACTGCCGCATTTAGTTACGCCATAGGGTCCAGAAAACTGCCAGCTAACGAGCAGTTTTTTTTTGTTGGTGCTCAAACAGTACAAACAGTTGTTACAAACAACTGAAATAAAACAAGGTGTGTCGATTATAGGCGCAACAAAGTTTACACCAGCACAAATAAAACCACAATCGTTTGAATCGAGACGGAACTCTTTTTTTTTTTACCCGGGTGGATGAGTCTCATGTTTACGTGCGTGCTTGGGCGCTAGGCTGCTACCACAGTCATATTAGTACCCAAACCTTTCGGAGGGCGCTAACCGCGTCGGTGGACAGCTGCGCGGAGATAAAGCCGGAGTGCCTCTTGGCAGTGGCGTAACCAAATCTGGCAGAGTTTGGAGGATGGTGCCGGAAAGTGATGCTCGGAGTGTGGAAGCTAGCGCCCAAGAACGCACATAAACATGAGACGCATCCACCCCGGGTAAAAAAGAAGAAAAAAGTACCCTCTCGATTCAAACGATTTTGGTTTTATTTGAGCAACATGGCAACATAAAACAAACGTCTGATATAATCTGTGTTATTTGTAACAAAATTACTACTGTTTGAGCACCAACAAAAAACTGCTCGTTAGCTGACAGTTTTCTGGGACCTATGACGCAACTAAATACGGCAGTGGTTGAAGGAAGGATGTCGTAAAGCAGTGCTTGGAGTTTGCATCAGTGCATACATGTTTGCAGCTGTCAACCTGTGTTTGTCAGTGGGTGCAGCTTTGCAGACGGCAGGGTGACAGACGAACTGCTTCCCGTTTTGGCTGCGACAAATATTTGTAGCTGCCCCCACCCCCACCCCGCAATCCCACCTCAAAAAAGAAAAGAAAAAGAAAAAAGGCCTGCAGCCGGCTGCACCGGACTCCACAGATCACTTTCGGAGCTGCACTTTTTTTTTTTAGCAAACCTGTAAGCTGCAAAAAAAGCGAGAGGCAGTTAAGTTTTAGTTACTGCAATGCAGACTTTGTCGCAACGGACTGAACGAAAGTGTTCCAGTCATTTATTTACAACAACAACAAAATTAAATGCTGCAAACGTAATGTCGCTCCATTCCGGCCCTTTTTTGCAGAAGTCTCACTCCGGCCACAAACCTGCGCTTTGCACGAACACAACTTTGAAGGTGCAACTGTGAAACTGTGGCCGAAACTACCACAAACCTGCGCTTTGCACGAATGACACAACTTTGAAGGTGCGCCTGTGAAATTGTGGCCGAAACTACCAAAACCTGCGCCTTCCGGCACGAACACCACTTTGAAGGTGCGACTGTGAAATTGTGGCCGAAACTACACTGCACGGCCACGGCTAGAGGTTCAGTGGAGCCAGCCGACGTTCGGTGATCGCCGCCAGGAGCAGGAACGCTTTCGCTCCCTCGGTGGCAGCGGCTTCCCTTTTGTATGTCAATTATTCAGCACCAGCGCCCTTTGCGCACGTCAATAATTCAACACCCGTTGTCTTCCCAAACTCGGTGGTCGGTGCTCCGGTGCTGCCATGCCACCGAGTCTGTAGAACCTTCTCAGTCTCAACACGAGACCTCAGTGTGTCCTGAGCCGACCGTTCTGGAGAAACTACAGACCTGCACGCCGGAAAGTCAGTATTCGCTGCGTGAACAGCCTTCATCATGAAATGAACCAGCTTGGTTCAAAAATAACAAAATGTTATTCATTCATCGTAATCATAAGCTCAACAAATAAGTACAGGAAACACCTGAAAAGCAATATGCTTATTACCTATAGATAAAATGATAATCACACAGACATTTACGATGGCAAGATGGCAAATTGTTGTCAAAACGTCAGAGGCAACAAAACCAACAAAGACCAAAAGAACCAGCTTGTTGAAAGTATGTACTGTCTAACGGGTAGAGAAGAGACAAGATCAAACTAAAACCCTGGAGTTGAAGCCGGGTTTTGCCTTATTGTTCCGATGTCCCGTTGATTTCATACGGAATGAACAACAACAGAAAACAGACAGCAACAAAATCAACATACAAATGAGTTAATTAGTGCTCGAAACGAGACGTCACACAAACACAGCAGTAACAAAGACCCGAGTCGCCTACGGTAACTCTCACCTGGCACGCGAGTAAATACAAGATCCATAAACCCCACTAGAGGTACATCCACAACAAAAACAACATAACAACAAAACAAACAAACAACAACAATAACAACAACAAAGCCTAGTTCTTCAGTTTCTCAGCGCACTGACCTGGCCATGACCTAGTTGGCACGCCTCACTGAGTGGCGCGGCCTTGCATCGCTGGAAGCCCAACATCAAAGACACCGCCGGCGGAAAAGCGACCTACATGTATGCCAGCTGTGGCATCTGACGGTGTTGCCTTATTATCCCACCCCGCTACTCAACTCTTTCACCTTGACGAAACTCGTTTTCTAAATTCAATATCGATGAAAGCAGTGGTGCATTAAAAGCACACACACACACACACACACACACACACACACACACACACACCACTCTCCCCCCCCCCCCCACACAACACACACACACACACACAACACACACACACCTCGGTTTCCAGTTTCGCCTACCGGTGGACTGACACAACCTAATACGATTTTACGGTGCACGCGTGCATCAATGACGTCGCCCGACACAGGCACAATAGACGGGTCAGAGCGGGGTCAGTCAGTTTATACAGCACGTGACAAACGGCGGCTCACTGTGGCGCTAGAGATGAGTCAAGTCAGCCTTTGCCAGTTCAAAGCGTCGAGAGGCGGCTGTTTTGACAATGACACAGCGCCACAGCCTACCTCCCCTTTATTATTAATATTAAATGTACCAGAAACCTTCCCTTTGTTATTAATATTAATGTACCGGAAACCTCCCCTTTATTGTTAACAATAGTGTACCATACGTGACGTGACAACGGTTCACGACCGACGGTGGTGGCTCATTCGCGCGACAAAACGGCTTGTCTGGAAGCACAGACGGGTCAGCCGGGCAAAAATGAATGCCTTACAGGCGGATGCGACTACTGAAACTGCTCTGGCATCACAGACGGGTAGGGTCCAGCGAGGCTATACAGGGTGCTCTTGAGTGGTTGACGGGGGATGTAAACACGACAATCAGGGTGTCGGAATGTGTTAACTGATATTTGCGCGGCGTATATGAAATCCTGTATGAGACTCGATATAGATCAGCTGAAGTTAACTATGTGTATGGATACATATACAAATGTCGCTTTGTTTTTGCGGCGACTACAAATAAGTGTTTTTTTATTTGTGGAGTTTTGTTGTTGTTTTGTTACTGTTTTGGTGTAACTCTATGATATGTGCTGTTATTTTGATAGTTGTAAGATCAGTCTAAAGTCATTTATGTAAAAACAACAACAACAACAAAAACGTTAAATAAAAAGGAAGAAAAAGAACGGGGCATTTAAATCTAACAACTACGGATAGTCTCTGAAGCACGGAACAAAACAGCCCAACCGAGTCTGGGACCCGCTTTTCTGTGATGGAAACCCGGCCACTGGCTCCTAGCTGCCAGTGTGGCCGGACCGAAGACAACGAGCTGCTTTGCACGTGCATACCGTACAGTGCACGCACACTGAGCTGTGTTGTTTTGCCAAGGGGCACGAGCGCTGTTGGCGCACAGCATCACTGCGAGCATTGTCTCGACCGTGTTGCACGTGCTCTGCTTTGACTGTGCATGCCCAAGGCACGGCGCGATACTTTGATCAGTGTCGGCACGGCGGTTTTCCGTGTTCAGTGTTGTGTTCTGACTCGGTGCACAGATCGTTACCGAGTGCACCGTTTCTGTGTTCGTTCTGTGCAGCGCACAAGTCGTCGATACTGAGTGCATTGTCCCAGTCAGTGTTTGTGTTGTGTTCGGCAGATTCAGTGCACAAGCCGTTACCGTGGCGACTGCATTCGCGTCTCACTGTTTGTTGCGTTGTATTTAATTAATGGGCATGTCTTCACTGAATACATGGTCTCAGTGTTTGTGTTGCGTTGCATTTAATGCACGTCTTCACCTGAGAGCACATTGTCTCAGTGTTTGTGTTGCGTTGTATTTAATGCACGTCTTCACTGAGAGCATTGTCTCAGTGTTTGTGTTGCGTTGTATTTAATGCACATGGTGTCACTGAGCGCATTGTCTCAGTGTTTGTGTTGCGCTGTATTTAATGCGCATGGTGTCACTGAGTCTGTCTCACTCGGTGTTTGTGTTGTCACTTCTCCGACAGCGCACTAGCCAGCGTTTTCAGTGCATAGTCGTAGTGTTTGTGTTGTGTTCTGATTCAGTGCAGAAGTCGTTACTGGCAGCATTGACGTCCCAGTCAGTGTAACTTTTGGTGTTGTGTTCTGATTCACTGCCGCACAACTGAGTCGTTACTGGCAGCACTGACGTCCCAGTCAGTGTAAGTTGGTGCTGTGTTCTGATTCAGTGCACAAGTCGTTACTGGCAGCACTGACCTCCCAGTCAGTGTAAGTTGGTGTTGTGTTCTGATTCAGTGCGGCACAAGTCGTTACTGGCAGCACTGATGTCTCAGTAATAATAATAATGTACATTTATCATGTGTTCATCAACGCCCTGAGCGCTCACATGATACATATTAACCTAAATATGATATTCTATACACATGTAGAGCATAGTCCTACCAAAACAATTTACATAAAGTATTATTTATATATATATATATATATATATATATATATATATATATATATATATATATAAACGCACTACAAACACACACACACACACACACACACACACACACACACACACACACACTGACTGTAGCAGAAACTGGGCATGGTACTGGTATTAGTAGGATGGAAATACTGTGAGAAGAGGAAGGTTTTCAGTTTGGCTTTAAAAGATGACAGGTCAGTGTAAGTTGGTCACGGTTGTGTTCTGATTCAGTGCGCACGGTAAATCATGCAGCATGCACCGACTAGTCAGTCACTGGGGTTCTGTTTCGTTCCGCGTCCGACTCACCGCACTGACTGCACCATGCCGCACTCAGGGCACTGTCTCAGCGTCGTGAAGTGGAGGGAGTCAGTCATCCGACCGCTCTTTTGCCGCTCTGTCAATGACTGAATGCACAGTTACGGTATATATATATATATATATATATATATATATATATATATATATATATATATATATATATGTCGCGCATTAGCGTTATCATCCGCGATCAGCTATGAGCACGGTGTCTGCAAAATGTGTGTTTTGTTCTGCATCACTGAGTCAGTAGCGTGCACGGTATACCCGTACCTCTCAGAGATACACTGACTGAAGTGCGCGCCGGCCGGCCTCGGGTCGTCAGTCTCGGCCTTCAGAGTGTGACCAGCGTGGTCTGCGAGCATTGTCTGCCCGAGTGGTCAGTCGCGTCAGTTCTGTCGGTCAGTGTTGGCTGCTTCAGTAGCGATACCGGCCAATAACACTGCCCCTTAGTTCGACCCGTGCGAAAGGACCCATTGCTACACATACACACACCCGCGCGCACAGTGACACACACGCGCAGGCGCGCGCGAACACACCCACACCGCTGACACAAACGCACGCACGCACGCACCTACACACGCACGCACACACACACACATACTGACACACACACACATGACATGCACAATAATAATAATGGGGTATCAGAGCGCCCTTTTTCAAGTGATCCCTAGGCGTGCACGGCACTTCATAATCAAGCTAAAATAACCGACACCGAAACACACAATATTAACATACATATATTTGTCATTAGCATCTAGTAACCCCCCCCCCCCCCCCCCACCACACACACACAGAGATTATTATGTCAGTATTGCGAAGATCCCAAATGCAGCAAAATACTAGCGCCAATCTCAACGACT
>JABMCL010003841.1:20000-60000 GCA_018857735.1 Alviniconcha marisindica
TGTGTGTGTGTGTGTGGTGTGTGTGTGTGTGTGTGTGTGTGTGTGTGTGTTGGTTGTGTGTGTGTTGCGTTGTGTGTGTGTGTGTGTGTGTGTGTTGTGTGTGTGTGTGTGTGTGTGTGTGTGGTGTTGTGTGTTGTTGGTGTGCTGTGGTGTGTGTGTGTGTGTGTTGTGTGTGTGTGTGTGTGTGTGTGTGTGTGTGTGTGTGCGCCGCGTCGTGTGGGGTGTTGTGGTGTGTGTGTATGTTGTGTGTGTGGCGTGCGGGTCCGCGTGCTGGTGCGTCGTGTGTGTTGTATGTGTGTTGTGTGCGTGCGTGCGTGTGTGTGTGTGTAGTGTGTGTGTGTGTGTGTGTGTGTGTGTGTGTGTGTGTGTGTGTGTGTGTGTGTGTGTGTATGTGTGTGTATGTGTGTGTGTATGTGTGTGTGTGAGCGATACATGCGACTGCACACAGGAGCTGTACGGACACCTGGAAGCTGACTCTTGGAGAAACTTGAAATCGCTTGCCCGCACCGGGGACTCGAACCCGCCTCGTCAGTTTTGCGCCTGGCCGCCGTTTAGTCGGACGTCTGTACCAACCGAGCTGTTTCCGCCCCAGATCTGATCAGTCAGGAACCACTCAGTGTAACGCTTAACGAGTGAAAATGCTTGCCGTGCCACTTTGAAGACTTCTAGCGGCATAGTCTCACCTCCAAGACAGTCCGACGTGTGTGTGCGTAGTAAGGTTTCTCTCAACGTTGCGCTTCACGACCAACCCGGCCTTGTGGACAAAAGATTAACGTTTTGCCCCCTCGCTGCCCATTCATTCCGCCACTACTAGTAGTGGCCGCTGGTTTGAGTGTAGCTTTACGTCCACAGAGACCGTAGGCTTATTAGGGACGGGAGCCCAGGACGGCCACCTGGGTTTTCACACAGCTCCTGAGCTCTGGGGCCGCTGGAGAACCGCGGACGCAGAAATAAAGTCTCCTTTGCTGAAAATTCAAAGATGTCGAAGGTTCGAACACTCGAAGTCTCGCTTCTATTCCGGCATCTTTCGTCCTTGAAGGACGGCTGTCGTAAAGCGATGTTTGGAGCGAGTTTAGAAACTTCGCTATAGCAAAAATCAACAATCATGGTGTGTTAAACAGAGCTCGAAAAACGTCACATAAACACAGCACGACCTGAATCGCCGACATTAACTCTCACGTCACATGCGAATAAATCCAAGGTAGATAACTGACTCCGCCAAAAGTACATCCTACATTCGCTATTGAAAGTCTGGAGGTCAGAACACAGCCTTGTACGTGCCGCGGTTTTGATAGCGGGAGACAATTTTATTGCTGCAAAACTACCTTACTCTATTTTTCTTTTCTTTTAGTGGTGCAAGTCTCAAATTGCGGTAGTGACCGCCGATGACGAGTGCAGGGTTTGAAACACCCCAGTATTGGGTCTCTGCGTGTCTTCAGGTATGAACATGTCTGCGTGTGTGTATGTGTGCATACGTGCGCGTGAATTTATATTTATGTACCTGTTTCTGAGTAGACATTTCTGTGCATGTGCACATGGAGAGAGAGAGAGAGAGAGAGAGAGAGAGAGAGAGAGAGAGAGAGAGAGAGAGAGAGAGAGAGAGAATTTAACCCCTTCACTGCCCCAGCCTGTACAATTTCCGGGCTTAAAAGTGCACACATACACGCTTGCAAACAGCATATTTGATGGTCCTATAACAAATCTGCTTTCAATGGTGTGCATTTTGATACAAATCATTCCATGTGCTGATGCAAAGGGACAAAAAAACAAAAACAAAAAAAAAACTAAAAAACCCTGAATGATTTCAAGTTTGGCACTTTTGTTACTTGTTTTCCGAGTGACGGCGGGGCAAGCTTGCCAGTGAAAGGGTTAAGTAGTACCCCCCCCCCCCCCCACACACACACACAGTCAAACCCACACCCACACTGGCATAGCAAGAGTAAAGATTTATTGGTCATAGGCAGCAGGGAGACTGTCCTTTCTGTCCAATCAAAACGACAGAGTCCAGTCGCTACACCACTGAATGCATGTCAGATAAAAAGCGGATACAAAATGATGCACAAAAATAATTATAACCACTGAAAGATACATGTACATTACATATTTAACAGCACAAAAGGAACCACGGATACAAAAGTAACTGCAAGGAAAATGCCTTACCGATAAAAACATTTGAAACACAAAACGATGATTATAACTTTGATACCGAAGTGGTGCTGACCCATTTTTGCCACCGAAAATTATAAGTTAAAACAGATTAAAACCGTCACAGTAGTGCAGAAAATATAGTTTTGCTGTATAGTGTTATGCATCCACAGAGAGAGAGAGAGAGAGAGAGAGGAGAGAGAGAGAGAGAGAGAGAGAGAGAGAGAGAGAGAGAGAGAGAGAGAGCAAGAAAGCAATGAAGGCAGACATAAAAAGATCTGATCAGAAGAATCAGTCGATTTAAAGAGGCACGTTTTAATTCAGTTAACCACAGATTTGTAAATTCCCCCAACCCCTGACAAAACCAGGCTTGAATTTGACAATAACTAATCTAGAGGAAGAGGCAAGTGTTTGAATAGTGAATGGAAGAGACAGGGGGGGGGGGGGGGGAGGGAGAGAGTGCTGGGGGGGGTAGATGGATGGAAGAGGTTGGGGGTGGGGGTGGGGTGCTGGTCTTGAAGGTTTAAAGGTGCACACTGATGGGTAGTCCCTTTTTAAAGATTTGAATGCAGATTCCTTGTCACATTTGCAGAAAATGGGATGGGTGTTAAACAGGCACTTTGGGGGTGGGGGTAGGGGGGTAGGGGAGGGGGGGGGGAGGGGTGATGAGGTGGGATGTGGCTTAGGTAATTGCGTGCAAAAAGGCAACAAAAACAGCACAGGAATACTACAACACAAAATCTGTTATGAAGCTGTGCCACCCAAAAGGAAAGGAGGGGTCGGCACTGTGGAACAGGCCTGGTATCATCTGCGCCATTTCACTGGCGTACTTGTAGAACACGGACTTCCTTCCAGTCAACCAGTGCAGCATACATCTGATCAGTCTGGTTTTGTGTGTCGTGTTTTAAGGAAACAAAAATATGTGCACACTGATCAAATTATGAGCATCATGTTAAAATGTTACAATAGATACTTACTTTTACTCACAAACGTATGTACAAAAACAGAAGAAGGCATAATTTGAGGGAAACTATACAAATCTTTTTTTTTCTTCCTCAATATATATACTTACAAACACAAACTTGTACGACCAATAAAACAACAGTGGCTTCAGATCAACATTATTTCAGGTTATGGAGGTGACTAAAAAATAAATGCATGAGAAAAACTATCAGGAACTGTACAGTCCATTTGACACAAATCAGCAACTTTCAACCAGAATAAAATGAAAGAGGAAAAGCTCTAAATGCACATGTAACATAAAATTGTGATGCTACTTTGAGTCTCTTGGATCAATGGCTGGTTTAGCTTTATCAATTACTATGTAATGGAAGACGCCAATAATGAATGGCTAAAAACGTTACTATGATATTAAAATGTGAGAACAGAGATCTCAATAAAAAAAAAGTTTTTGTTTTTTTTACATTTCGTTTTTGGCAATTTAAAGTTCAGGACATTTTCATGCATTAATAATGTACCCCTCTTAATGCATTTCTTTCCATCCACAATCCTCTCTGGTGATAAATGTAAACATTCACGACAATATCATTAATGGATTTGCTTACACCACCAAGGAAGCTGTGTGGGTTTGGTCACTTTTGTGCACAACGAATGACTGAGTTGTATATATTTTATGCCAAAAATCAATTTAAAAAACCCAAATGTATTTAATAAAATCTGCAACAAGAATGACTGCTAGCGTTTGGATCAAATGTATTAGTTTCATTGGTCATTTCCCATGTAGGGCGTTGAAGGGTGTGACTAAAGGTTTCTTTTCCCAGTCAAGTCTCAGTGCAGACTCTCTGACAGTGTTCATACAGCCCCGGTGTGCAATATCTGTGCGCACGCCAAAAATCTCAAAACACCAGCACACACACAAAAATACTGCACACACATGAGCAGTTCTGCTGTAGTCTTACCCGGATACGGGTGCCTGAATTACATGCAATGAATATTGAAGTTTTTAAAAACACAACAACAAAAAACAAGACCAATTTGCTGGTTACAGCTTCAAGACTTCATTGTGTTTTCTTTGTGTGTGTAACTTGACCGTGTTTGTTTCACAGTTTATTTCCTATTCACAATATCAACAACAAATTTATCTGTGGGGATTTCAACCCATTGCTGGTAAGTACAGCTACAGTTTTGATCCCTGCGCGAAAAGCTGAGTGCGAACACAAAACGGCATCTCTCAAATGATGATGATGACACCACTGCCATAGACACTGATGGGGAAAATACTGACACGTGATGATGATGATATGCATGAAACATTTACTTCGTGACAAACAGACTAGAAAGGAAGGCTTCATGTGAATCATATTAAATACGAGAAGCTTGCAAGCACCTATCTCAGCAGAAAAGAAAAAAAATCACCAGCATTTTATGTTTTTCATCGAGTCAGAGAAAAATCAGAACTGGCTAGGAGCAATGCATTGCTGACTAAATCAACCATCCACTTGTCCATCAAGATGTCAAAGACCGACTCATGCTCTTGGTGCTCTGAAAGGGAGAGTTGTTGGAAAAGATTAAAACTGGCTAAGAACAACCTGTTGCTGACTAAATCAACCGTCCACTTGTACAGTGCATCAAGATGACAAAGACCGACTCATGCTCTCGGCATTTTAAAAGGGAGAGCTGCGTGAAAAGATTAAAACTGGCTAAGAACAACCTGTTGCTGACTAAATCAACCGTCCATTTGTACAGTGCATCAAGATGACAAAGACCGACTCATGCTCTCGGCATTTTAAAAGGGAGAACTGTGTGAAAAGATGCAAATTGGCTAAGAACAACCCATTGCTGACTAAATCAACTATCCATTTGTACAGTGCATCAAAATGACAATGACTGACTCAGCTCTTGGCACTTTAAAAGGGAGAGCTGTGTGGAAAAGCATTTTTACCAGGCTTGGACTTTTCTCTCCCCCTCATGTCATCACTAAAGGTAAAAACCTGATTTGCAAGCTATAATTAGAGAAGATCTCTGAGATCCAGAGGAGATATTCAAGACACAGAGGTTCTACGTGACACAGAAATGGTCCTTCAGATCCAGCTGTCTGTTGTTACTGGAAGTCCCAATGACTCCTGGGAAGAGAATTGTTACTGTAGACAGGTAAAGTTCAGTCAGAGGAGTTGCTCCTAGCCATTGCAGTTGTACTGGGCTTATTCCAGAAGCCTACGTCAAAGCTGGACTAAATCAAGCGCTATGCCTCGATGGACGAATCGGAACTCAAAACGATGGCTTGCATGATCTTATTTCTTGAGATCGCAGTGTTTGTGATCCATGTTTGTTTGGAACACCTAAACCTTCCATGCACAGCAAGAGACATCAGAAACTGTATTCCGAGAACGCCTCTCGTATGTTATGCACAAATGCACAACCACTGCTGGGTGGGAGGAACCATGTCTGGTGGAAAATCACTCACAGCAGGACAATTTTTAACTAAATGAAGAGTTTTCAAGCCATTGTCGCGTGGAATCTTGCAAGGAATCTTAGTTAGGAAGCAAACGCATCTACGGTTAGAGCCAGTTTTACGGATATTCAAAGAGATGACAAGCACATGACACGCATATTCATGAGGAATTCAAACTGAGCAACCCCATTTCACATGCGCTTTAAATGCACACTTGCATAAACCAATGCTGGGGTGTGGTGACCCTCCATGAAGGCAACGTCCAAACCAAATCACTGGACTGGGTGGACAGGAAAACAATTTCACAGTGAAAAAAAGAATACAAACGTCTTCAGAAAGGTGCAGCAACACCTCCTCTGCTCCATTTGTCAATGCAGGGGAAAGTACGGACAAGCACTACAGTGAATGTCTCTGAATGACTCTTGTTGTTGTTGCTGTTAAGTTTATAATACAGTATTGTATATATACAAAAAAATTCATTTGCGAGTCACAGTCAGCCTGCTAAAAAAACGTTTTCATAAGACATGTTTACTGCTCTGTGTACCAACAAAAACAAAGGCTGTTTAAACATGCACAGAAAGTCCTCAAGTAGAGGGAGAAATATTCTTTTCTGTTCCGTATGTGTGTGTGTGCACGTGCATGCACATTTGCGTGTATGTGTCTGTGTGTGTTTTTCAAAAGACACCAGGTAATCCAAATCAAGCTTTCATGGGAAGGAAAAATCTTGCGAGAAAAAGCCAACCCAGTTGATGTTCATCCTTGATGTTATTTCCATCCATTTGATTATACATGTTGAAGACAGATCACAAAGCTTAGTTTCTTACCTTGCTGCAGAATGCTTTTGAAATTTGATTTGAATCAGTTTTGCCAACTCAGCGTATGAATGCAACTGGATCAGCACAGGGCATAAAAATGAAGACAAGGCCAAACTGGCAGCAAAAAAGTTGATGGTATGAATCACACTTAAGTGTTTGCAGTGTCCGAGTGAACAACGCTTAATGTCCACAGTGTCCATGTAAACGACACTTAATGACAATGTTCATGCGAGTGATCCTTAATATCCATAGCGCTGGGGAGGGGTGGGAGGTGGGGAGTGGGGCTGTCGTACAGCTCCTGATGTTAGTACAATATGCAGTGTAGATCTTAGATGAGTGTGATGACGACGATGACGATGACGTTGATCTCCCCACGGCACTGGAACAAAGGGTGGACACTGCGAGCAGTCAGCGCAAGTGCTGCAAGAGTGGTCCTGAAACACAGCATCAGTAGTTTTACATTCCCTTTCTGTTTAAAATCTCATCTCTTCAACTAGCTCCAGCAAAAGTACTTCTCTCTGCTACACTGCCATATAATGATATATCTTTGCCACCTTAGCATGCGCATGTCTGGTGCATGTGTGTGTGTGTGCAAACGCGCACACATGCACAAGTATGTATTTGTGTACTTATGTGTGTGTGAATGTATGTGTGCACACAGGTGCATGCTTGTGCATATGTGTGTGTGTGTGTGTGTGTGTGTGTGTGTGTGTGTGTGTGTGAGCCAGTGTCTATGTGACTGGGAGATCTGGAGGGGATGGGAGTGAGAATGACTCATAAGGGAGTAATTAACGCCTTTCACTAATTTTATTACAACCTTTTCCTATTCTTGTCCTGTAAATCAATATTCAGTGTAAATGACTCACAAGGAAGTGATTAACACCTTTCACTAATTTTATTACAACCTTTTCCTATTCTTGTTCTGTAAATCAATATTCAGTGTAAATGACTTGCACTCATATGGAGAGAGGTGCAAGGAAAAGTATTATTACTATCCCCTTCAATTTTTAGAGGGCCAACCTCATGACATCACCCATCAGTTAAGGCCATTTTCTGTTTTAAAGCGGGAGGTGGTGGTGGTGGGGGTCACCTCTTCCTTCCAATTTAAATGGTAAAAGAACACCTCACCAAACACCACCCATCCTGCTAGATAATTATTCATGTGCAAGTACATACATACACACACACTGGGTTTACCCTGTCATACATTTAAACCATTAGGGGGAGCAACTCTGCAATGCTAAAAAGAAAGTAAACACATGTTCTCCCCTGGTACTTGTGGAAACTGTGAAACTACAATGTACCTTTTCAACCGTTGTCATGGAAACAATGGTGGCTGCACTAGACATCATAATTTATGTCTCACAAGATGTTACAGTAACTCTGTATGGTTACAAAGAAGGTCATAAATGTTCCTTCCCTGTCATGGCCAAAACTTTGACATACACTGCACATTCAATCAAGAGTTGTGATGGAAAGAAGCGCCTGCATTCAGCATAATTTTAGTCTTCCACAATGTTACAACTCTATAGTGTTCAAAGGAAAGTCACAGGCTTTTCTGCAAGATCATTTCTGGAAATTGTCTCTTAACCTTCACCGCAACCACAATGGTTGACTGGGCATAAAACACAAAGTTACTTAAGTTTCTTAACGTCCACTGTACCTCTTCTCAACATAGTTGTGATGGAAGCGACAGCGGCACTAGACGTCATGCGTCTTGATGTTACCGTTGGGTTGCACTGCCGGCCGCTTGCTTTCAATCTCCGCCTGCATGCGCGCCAGCTTCTCTTGCATCTTACGCAGCTGCAATAGGCACAGGAAAAAGTGTTGGCCTACACATACAACAGGCACAGGAAACGCCACTGGCAGGCACATGCAACAGGCAGAGGTAAAAGAAAAGCCATGTACCAAGCTATGTGTACAAATTAACAAGCATGGAGCAAAGGCAATAAAAGCCACACATGCTTGTCAAAAACTCCAGAAATATTCTTAAACTTTCTATGTCTACTGTTTTGCTTTTACACTCGAAAGAGTTGATGTGATTTATTTTAAAATGCCACTTAGTTTTTAACATTTCAGTTAGCATGACTGATCGCAGTTAACTGGCCTGGTTTGATTTTTCTGTCCCAAGTATTTTCAGTCACATTTCGATCCATCTTTGACACACAGAAATGAACATCATCTGCACGTGACATGCTCAACTCCCACAACACTCAGTTCCACTCACACAGGTCAAATCCAGCAGTGCAAGCTGCAGTGAAACCCTTGAACTAAGGAGAACACAGCAGGAGTGGCCTACCTCTTCTTCTTTCTGCATAAGCTCCATGGAATAAAACCGTACAGAGATCAGGAAGAACGCTAAGAGAGGGGGGGGGGCTACCCTTCTTCTGCATAAGCTCCATGGAATAAAACCGTACAGAGATCAGGAAGAACCTGAAGGGGGGGGGGGGGGGGCTACCTCTTTTTCTTTCTGCATAAGCTCCATGGAATAAAACCATACAGAGATCAGGAAGAACGCTGAAGGGGGGGGGGGGGGGGGGCTACCTCTTTTTCTTTCTGCATAAGCTCCATGGAATAAAACTGTACAGAGATCAGGAAGAACGCTGAAGAGAGAGAGAGAGAGAGAGAGAGAGGGGGGGGGGATGGGCTACCTCTTTTTCTTTCTGCGTAAGCTCCACGGAATAAAACCGTACAGGAGATCAGGAAGAACACTGAAGAGAGAGGGATGGGGGGCAGGGTGAGGTGGGGGGGGGGGGGGGAACTAAGAAGAAGACAGCAGGAGTGGCCTATCTCTTCTTCTTTCTGCTTAAACTCTGTGGAATAAAAAACTGAACAGGAGATCAGGAAGAATGCTGAAGAGAGAGGGATGGGGGATGGGGAAGAACTAAGGAGAAGACGGACAGCAGGAGTGGCCTACCTCTTCTTCTTTCTACATAAGCTCTGTGGAACAAACCTGCTGAGGAGAGAGGGATGTGGGGGGGGGGGGGGGGGGGGCCCTGGGACTAAGGAGAAGACAGAGCAGCAGTGGCCTACCTCTTCTTCTTTCTGCATAAGCTCTCGCTCCCTGTCTGGATGACTGGATGGGGCACTGCAACATCACAGCACAGTTTTACACTGCCATCCTTGTAATGGAGGGCACAGTGCTGTAACTAGGTGAAACCCCACTTAATTTAAGACAGTGATTCAAGCAGTGAAACCCCACTTAATTTAAGACAGTGATTCAAGCAGCCTTGTCTAGGTGGCACTCTCCTTTAGGCAATGATTTAAACAGTCTTAACTAGGTGAAACCCAGTTTTTCAACTTGACTAGTTGAATCCCAACTTAAGACAGTGAAACAGTCTTAACTAGGTGACACTTAAGACAGCAGTTTAAACAGTCTTAACTGTGTGAAAGTGTTCCTGAGACAGTGATTTAAACAGTCTTACACTGCTCTCTCCTTGTGCACCTGTTCCTTTCAGACACACTTCCGTTAGGTAGATGTTTTTATAGTCCCTGCCATTTGGATGCACTTTGGTGTGAACTGCTGAAGTTCTCCCTCCCCCTCCCCTCCCCCCCAAAAAAACAACAACAACAAAAACAAAACAACAACATTGTTTAATCATGCAAAACTTAGAGACCAACACCTTTACAGTTCAACCATGGAAGACTACGCAAAAGGCAACAAAACACTGCTCATCCCCATTTCAGCCCTCTCAACTAGCACCCATAATATCCACGTCTATGGTGTACTCTTAATATCCATGTCTATAACTTCTTTCACAATCACCAAACCTCATCTGACAAAAGAAAAACAAGGACTGGCATCTTCAGTCTAATCAAAAATGCAGGCCTGGATACAACCAATCAGCAATCTGAGGTTTTAATTCAAAGACTAAATGTACCCTGTTGACTGTATTCCTAATTTTAACAGAACTTGAGTTGGAAACACACACACACACACACACACACACACACACACACACACACACACACACACACTCTCTCTCTCTCACACACACACACACACACAAAAACCAAAAAACAAACAAACACACAACCCCAGCCAGTTAAAAAAAGACATGTCAACCAACTAACCAAATACATGAATAGTAAATACCTAGAGAAGACAGAAAATACACATTGAGGTATATCCCAGAAGAAAGAAAGTGATGTGGATGGGAATGCATGCAGTCGATATGCACTGTATTTCTCATTAAGCAGAAGATCAGAAAAATAACATGTGCTGTTTACACAATACATGTGTAGCTGAATAACCGGTGAAGTGTGATACACACATGAAAGAGCACATGTAAACATTTTCAGGTCATGCATGCTAATTAAGTAAAACAACATTTCTCGACCGAAATATCATAATTATGTGTATGACTGACCTGCCCAGTTAGTTATTACCTTTAAAGACAGACCTGTATTGCAAAAGCTAGTGTCACATAATTATCCCCCCCCCCCCCCCCCAAGCCTCTTCCAAAAAACAAAAAAACAAAAAAAAACAAAAAAAAAAATGTGTGCAGTGGTGCGTGGATGCAAGTATGTAAAATAGAGTGTAATTAGTTGTGCATTCTTACAAATTTGTAAATGTGACAATATTGCAAAGCAGGGATAGATAAATAGATGTGTTTCCTGTACTAAATAGATGTGTTTCCTGTACTTATTTGTTGAACTTACGATTATGACGAATGAATAAATTTTGTTTAATTCAAACAGACAGATAAATTGTTTTGTAAAGCCCAGTTAACCATGACAGTTATATCAGGGCAAATGTAAAGCAAGGAACATGTTGACCAATTTCTCAGTCATCAGAATCTCAAGCAGACGAAATGTGATAAATATGGATGACTTGAACAAAACATTGCTGTGCTTCAACAGACACATGCCAAAACACCAAAGTGATGATGAAGAGGAGGTTATCATTATGCTGAAGACTGCAGCATCAGGAATACAAATGAATAGTGCAAGGTGGGCACAGAGATATACATCTTTCATTCGTGTCAAGGTCCACCCCCCTCCAGTGACTACAAATACCACAGGGGCAGGTGACATGCAAAATAAGGATGGAATCTGCAATTCCATACACCTGCAAAGAGTGTCTGAAGCATATAGTGATGATTGTACGCTCACCGTCAAAAAGGTCAGCAGGAGATGAAGACAGAACATGTGGAAGGGAAGAAGAGAAAGGTCATCAATCCTATCTCCTTGCAACAACAGAGTGTGGGTCTAATGGATTTCCAGAACTTTTCAAGCAGATAGACTTGACTACTGGGCGTGATGGGAAAAGCCAAAATAGGCCAGCAAGGAAATTTACGATTCCTTGCTTGCATCAATAGCACTTGCAGTCAAAACTGTTACAGGCTACAGTTATACACAGGTGTGTGGGTGTGTTTGTGCTCTGTGCATGTGCGTGCATGCATGCATGCATGCGCGTGTGTGAGCGTGTTTGTGTGTGTGTGTATGCGTGTGTGTGTGTGTGTGTGTATGCGCGTGCGTGTGTGCGTGCATGTGTGTGTGTGCTGTGTGTGCATGTATGCGTGCGTGTGCTGTGCATTTGAATCTTTGACATCTAAACATAATTCTTTGTATCTGTCAAAGAATTTGTGAGAGCTTAGGGCTACTACAAATTTGGCAAACAGTGCCCACTGTTATCATAATTATGCCGGACATGCCCAGTCAAACATGAAGGTCATATATGAGCAAAATAAAAGTGCTCGATCACAAAGAATACAAGCACCTGTTCAATGTCATGTCACTTTTTTCAGTCTGAAGGGGACTGGGGGGAAATGAAGTTGAATAAGTGGGGGAGGCTTAAATTAGAAAGCAGATTCCTGTCAGTTGGTCAAGCATGCAAAGCTACAACATTAACAGAGGAGTTTTACTTCCACTTCCACAGCCCCAAAACTTTCCCAAACTGAAAGACCACTTTCCCAGACACGGTTTCTGCTCAGTTTGCTTACACACAAATTGAGCACTCAAGCTTAAAGCTATAAATTTTCCTTTTATATCCATTGCTTGGTCTCCTAGTTCTGTTCTTCCTTCTGAAGCCCAATTCTGCATGCATATCATCTACTGAAATCACCTAAACACCATTTTCCCCAAACTTTCCAGGCCTAGAAATGGACATCTCAGTTTTCCCAAACCTCCAAAGACCATGAATTTGATCAATTAGGACCAATTTTATGGGCAACTCAGTTTTCCCAAACCTCCAAAGGCCACGAATTTGATATATTATGACCAATTTTAGGTGCAGAATAAGGAAAAAAATGAGCACCTGTTTTCCCAAACCTTAAAAAACTGCATGAACGTTACATATTTACATAGTTACATTTACGCAGTTACATATTACCAGTTCTAGGCGCAGAAGAAGGAATGAAGAAGAGCACCTCAGTTTCCCCAAATGTTAAAAGACCACCTGAACTCTAAACATTATGACCAATTCTAGGCACACACACAAAAAAAGGAATCATTTGACAGACTGGATTATTACCAGAGGGGACTTATTTTTCTCTTGGTACCCCTGTAAAGGACAGAGCTTGCACAGAATTGGGATGGGGTGGAGGGTAAAGAACAGGGTCTGATGTTGCAGGTACAATCACTGCTAATTTGTTAACAAGTTAACAGTTAGATGTGCCATTAACTGCAGATTAGAACTTTTAATCAAAGTGAACAGTAACTGTGACGGAATGATAAATGACAATAATTCTGTCGCATCTCACCGGGGCGGCTGGGTAACATTGCTTTTTAACGAAACAGAAAGCAAGCAAGACGTCATTGATTCCAGTGGAACATACATATGTGCAGAAGATTTTTCTTAAGACTACTGTCACCAGTTTTGGTGCTTAAAGTTAAAGTCATGCCTGTTTTGCACAAGTCTTTACCTAGATGACATGACTGACATTACATGCCTGGGCATACATTTTGTTTGTGAAGAAGCAAGTGGCTGGATGTTTTGCTGGGCTTCAAAATGCATTCCCTGTGCCGTCATAAAGGGTCACTTGGCAATACCCTGTTCTTATCCTTAAATTTACAATTATGATAAATCCCAGGATCCTCTATTTTAACTATTTCCTTTGCAGCACACACCACACAACTGCCAAAACCGGCAAATACTGTTCATCCCCCTCCCCCAAGGCATACTACCGTAAGGGAGACAACCCACCTTCGGCTGGTCTTTGCAGGGGCTATTCCACCATTGGCCAGCTTCTCTGCACGGTAATTTTCATAATGTGTCTCTTGCGTCACTTCCTGCAGGTCCTGCATGTGTGTGCTGCAACACAGACACAAAATTATGATATAATCTGCAACAGTAAACACCTGGAGTTCTGCACACATGTGCTTAAACAGCAACACAAAAAACAATCCGATCTAAAAAGTGAACACCTGAATATCATGTATGCATACAACGTAAATTATGTAACAGCTGTTGGTGGGAGATAGTTCAGGAGCTGTGTGAGAGTCGAGGTGGCTGTCTGGGCTGTCCGTCCTAACGAGCCTTCTGGCTTCCGTGGACGTAAAGCTATATTGAACCATGCTTCGGCATTGGTCTCAGCTTGTCCCTAATATGTCAGCTGACATCTGAGGACATTAAGCAACACTACCTACCTACCTACCTACCTACAGCTGTTGGTCTTGAATATATATGTGTTTGTTCAAACACCAACACAGTCTAAGATATGTAAATAGTCAATGCCTGCAAATCTTGTACTCGCATACAAAAACACTGACTCGACATCAAGATATTCTGTAAGTATTATCACCTGCAGGTCTTGTATATATACATATTGAAAACATCAACATGACATCAAGATATCTCTTTACACAACCTTAAGACAATGTGAATGGTTAGCAACACTGACATCTGACCATTGACTCTCCATTGTTTTGGTGAAGGAAAATCACAAGACGGTTGGTCGGGCTGTGATATCATTCATCTTGGCATTATTCTGACTTGCAGTAATCTGACAAAAATGCGTCTGAAGTCAGACAGGGACCAAGTTTGCTGCATTAATACAGACAGCATGTTAACCAAATACAAGATTCAGTGTGTGTGGAAGACATGTACACGACTCTGAATGAAAAAAATCAAAAATGAAAAAACAAACACCTCTTCTGCATTGTACTTGTAGCAATAAATTATTCATATCAGAGCAGGAATTGAATACAGATACTCTGCAGCTGTTTCCTTTCCCAGAAAAAGTCAACCTGAATTTGAAGAATACAATGCCCGGGAATGAAAAGTCATTTTAAGTACTGTGCCACACCATGGCTAGCATACTACCACATTACCTCCCTTCACTCGCATGCCCAGAAATGTTTCGCCAACCTTTTTTCTTCTTTTCATTGTCCCACCTGCTGGAATTACTTTCCTGGAAAATGTGGGTTAATTTTTCCAGCAGAAAGCAAGTTGTAGCAGAGTTTGTTGCACTACTGCCGTGGAAGTTCAGCAGGATTTTGCCTGGACTGATATGGGATCTGTACTTAGTGTTCACACGCCATTGACACCTGGGGTCTCTGCTCTTCTACTTATCCAAAGGCCTAGACAGGCAACCTGGAATTTGGTGTGTGGTGTGAGGGCAGGAGGTGGAATGGTGGAGTGGTTACTACCTGAACAGGTCTTGTACCTGCAACCTCTCGATGTCTTTACCACTTGGCTGTGCCATAAGCATGAAAAGAAAGGACGCATGCATAAGCATGTGTGTATGCATGTCACTGTGTGGGTGCGTGCGTGCATGCACACAAGAACCTGATCGGTGGGAGGTTGGGTCTCAGAGATGACAGCATGCTGTCAGATTTACCCGCAATACCCAACACGAAAGCAGTAACCTTGAACTATTACAGAAATCCCCAAGCTTGAAAGGTATACCTATTCTGACCATATTCACACAAAGTACAACCATTAGCAAACTCACACTCCAGCACACACACGCACACATGAACCTAAAGCAAGCCACTTACATGAGCATGGTTCTGAGCTTGATGAAGTCGCAATGGTCTGGGTTCTCCACCTCCACCACTCCCCAAGGGTACATACGACCCCTCACCTTGCGACCTTTCACCTCGATGATAGAGTTGGCCCCCACAACTGCAAAGGGGACTGCATTCTGCAAACACAACACCCAATGTTAAACTGACAGACAAGGAGACATTTCAGCAGAGAAGTGAACTGGCCAGTCACGGGTTAAAACTCTTACTTCAAGCCAATCAGAATCTGAATCTCTACCAAATGATACACTTTTCTGTGCTTGCTAGATTCAAGTCTAACCATGCAATGTTTTCTGTGACTGTGTTGCTGTTGACAACAACAAAGCACTACATTACATTGCATTTAAGGGCAGCAGAGGGTACATATTTAAATGTGGTAGCATGTGGAGGAAAATGGACACACTACATTTCACAGCCTCCTCTTTCCTAGAGAGTCTTAAAAGATCTGGTGTCTATTATCTCCCAAATCAATTGTGCTGATTTTTGTTGCCGCTGAAAGAATGAGAGAGAGAGAGAGAGAGAGAGAGAGAGAGAGAGAGAGAGAGAGAGAGAGAGAGAGAGAGAGAGAGAGAGATGTACTTTGAGTTGCAGACACTGCTCCTTGTAGTCATCATCTTCATCTGTGTCACAGTCTGGTAAAGGGTAGATCTTTATGCCATAGTCTTCTATCTGGTCCATTATCTGAAAGGTAAAGTGCAGATCTTTAGCCATAGTATTTATTATATGAAAGGTCATGAGTAGATCTTTATGCCACAGTCTTCTATCTGGTCCATTATCTGAAAGGTAAAGGCTAGATCTTTATGCCATAGTCTTCTATCTGGTCCATTATCTGAAAGGTAAAATGTAGATCTATCTTTATGCCATAGTCTGCATTGTCTGAAAGGCCATGGGTAGATCTTTATGCCATAGTCTTCTACCTGGTCCATTATCTGAAAGGTACAGTGTATATCTTTATGCCATAGTCTTCTATCTGGTCTATTATCTGAAAGGTAAAGGGAAGACCTTTATACCAGTCTTCTGTGTGGTCAATTATCTGAAAGGCTAAGGATAGACTTTGTGCCAGTCTTCTGTGTGGTCTATTATCTGAAAGCCAAAGGGCAGAGATCCCGATGCCATAGTCTTCTGTGTGAACGAAACAGGACAACACTTTATGCCATGTCAGAACAGCGTTACTTGTGTGACTGAATGCACTCAAACACAACTCGTCCTCTCAAACAAAAGATCACCCCCCCCCCCCCCCCCCCCACACACCCAGCCACCCAACCCCTCTGAACCCCCTAACCCAATACAAAAACATGCTCTGACTGACATTTGCCCACTTCCGTGTGCATGCTGAATATTTTCCTAATTATAATGGTAAACTGAAACAATCTTTTCTCTCCCTCCAACAACCTTTGAACTTTTTAAAACACCATCCCATACTCTTCAAAAACGTTACTCCCATTCTCTAAAACATGCCTGTTGCTAAATGCATCACTTTGATCCTAACTTCCTAGCTATCCTGCAGCCACTTACTTCCTGGCAGTGAATCAACGCCGCAGCAACGCAGCCCCAGTTAGTGGGGAAGTACGTCTAGGTCAGGATGCAATCACTTGACCTGTTACCCACTCCACAACACTACAACTATGTGTGGCCTTAATATGTAGTAGTTGACAACCTGCGGACCTCACTGTAGTGCCCATCCAGACATAGGCAAAAAAGGGGTCTGAATTAAGTTAATAATTAACACAACAGTGTCCATGTCTACAGACTAAACGGATGAATTTAAAACTTTCTTTTAAGATGTCAGTTTCGGAAAATATGCTCTGCAAATTTCCATGCAGAACCCCCCCCCCCCCCCCCACTGCCCCGTTTGTTTTGATGCTGACATAAACACACATGTCCTGAAGAGAGTGGTGGAGCCTAAGTTAACCCATTGCGCATAATTGCAATGAAGCACCAAGTGTAATTTTAGCAAACAGGTGCAACTCTTAACTCTTCCACACTGCACATGTGAATTCCACCCTGGACAGGCATACAACAGTGCAAAACAGTGTCTCAAAACAATGCAGTCGAGCAATAAGCAGGACAGGCGTTATACTGATGCTGACATGTGGAAGCACTCGAGGGCATGTGTGTGCGGGGCTCTGCTGTTAGTTCCATTCTCACAGCTACATGCGCTAGCCGACAAAAATACACCAGAGTGATACACACAGGAAACACACCCACTGAACTGAACCATCAGCTCTGCCATCTGGTCCTGTGGTCAAACAGCTGAGCACAGTCGTTTTGTATGTCTTTCCATACAGGCCCTACTCATTGCTGTCCTTGCAAATCATACCCATTGCTGTCCTTATAGCTTGATCAGGAAACAGAGGCCTTCCTTGCAAATCATACCCATTGCTGTCCTTATAGCTTGATCAGGAAACACAGGCCTTCCTTGCAAATCATACCCACTGCTGTCCTTACAGCTTCATCAGGAAACAGAAGCCTTCCTTGCAAATCAAAGTTTCTTTGGCCTGTGCTATCCAAACTTTACAACTATTAGTGTTACTGATGTTTCTTTTCATCCTTCATTGGTCTGATTCAGAAACATGCATCCATTCTTGACCATCCCTATCACCCTGGTATGACTTGCATGACTGACAGGGTGTCATAAACCAATTTAACAGACTGTCACAAGTTTGCTACTTTGAATCTTTGTTTTTCAGTTCTTAATATTCACAAACATGCATCAGCATGAACACACACACACACACTCTCTCTCTTTCTTCCAGTGAACAACAGCGCACACTAATTATTGAACTAGTAGAGTTACAAGTCATATTATCTGGACTATATTATCACAGCACAGAACAAGGTATGCCCGTTTGAGACCAGACCTCTGCAACAGGTACACCCACAGAATGTACCCCACAAGAAATGCTTGGGGGCCTCTTTGGCATACTCTGTGTAAGCCAGGAATTTTGTTCTAACCCATGTGGCTCACATCAGGGACAAGCATCATGAATCAAAATGTCTGTGTCAGCATCAAATGCAATTCAAGCTCAGTAAGTTCGCAAGGACTCAACACACATATATACACTCTGTTCATTCCTGAGTGGATCTGAGGCACTCAGCACAGCGCTAATGTCTATTGCTTGTGTAATCATAACTTCCTTGTACCCGTCGTTTTAGGTTGACGACTTCCTGCTTGGTTAGTGTGTCCGCCTTGGCAAGAACGGGGACGATGTTGACCTTGTGATGAACTGTCTTCATGAAGGCCACGTCTAGAGGCTTCAACCTGTTCAACACCAACCATACCAATGAGGTTCAATGCTTCCAACCTGTTCTATACACCCATACCAATGAAGACTTCAACCTGCCCAACCCCAACCATACCAGTGAGGTTCAATACCCCAATTTTTTAAAAAAAAAGGTTTTCAATACTTCCAACCTGTTCTATACACCCATACCAATGAAGACCTTCAACCTTTGCCCAACCCAAACCCCCAAATACCAATGAGGTTCAATGCTTCCAACCTGTTCTATACACCCATACCAATGAAGACTTCAACCTCCCCAAACCCCCAAACCATACCAATGAGGTTCAATACTTCCAACCTGTTCAATAGCAATCATACCAGTGAAGACTTCAACCTGTCCAACCTCAACCATACCAATGAGGTTCAATACTCTTCTAACCTGTTCTATACACCCATACCAATGAAGACTTCAACCTGCCGAACCCCAACCATACCAATGAGGTTCAATACTTCCAACCTGTTCAATAGCAATCATACCAATGAAGACTTAACCTGTTCAACCCTAACCATACCAATGAGGTTCAATACTTCCAACCTGTTCACTAACAACCATATCAGTGAAGATTTCAACCTGTTCAACACCAACTATATTAATGAGGTGGAACACTTCCAACTTGATTACAACCACCAATCATACCATTACCAATGCAGTTTAATATTTTGACCTGGTCAACATCCCCCATACAATTATAAATGACGTTCAAGATACTTAAACCTGTTCATCATCACTATTTGTACCCATAAGATTCAATTCTTCATTCTGTTCACCACCACCAACCATACTGAGGATGGAGCGACAATAATCAAGCAAGTCATACAGAAAATTTACACAATCCACAAAGAAAAAGAAACTACTACCTATGTACCAGTGCAAAGGGATTCTAACATTTCCTTCTCACTCTCTGAGTTGACAGAGCATGATTTCATCAGAAATTTTCTTTGTTGTGAATCTTCTGCAGTTTGTCATTTAATTTTTAATTATTCTTTTGGTACACAAATATTAAGTTTGATTTTAAACTGACCAATAAGAGAAACAAAAACCAGAAGGAAGAGTGGTCTGGAACAGACAGAGGAGAAGACTACCAACCCATGGCCTGAAGGATTGATGAAGTAGAAGCAGCAGTGCACTCTGTTGTCGATGATGTGTCGTCTGTTCAACCCACTCTCATCCTGCAGGTACCTCTCAAACTGGTCATCTATGTAGCGAATCACTGGCTTGAAGCTGAAAAGACAGTCACAATGCTGAATCTGGTGCACATGCACTGCAGGTACCTCTCAAACCGGTCAAACTGAAAAGACAGTCACAACATTGAATCTGGTGCACATGCACTGCAGGTATTCTCAAACTGGTCATCTATGTAGGAATCACTGGCTTGAAGCTGAAAAGACAGTCACAATGCTGAATCTGGTGCACATGCACTGCAGGTACCCTTTTCAAAACCGGTTAAACTGAAAAGACAGTCACAAATTGAATCTGGTGCACATGCACTGCAGGTATTCTCAAACTGGTCATCTATGTAGCGAATCACTGGCTTGAAGCTGAAAAGACAGTCACAATGCTGAATCTGGTGCACATGCACTGCAGGTACCCTTTTCAAATCACTGGCTTGAAACTGAAAAGACAGTCACAATGCTGAATCTGGTGCACATGCACTGCAGGTATTCTCAAACTGGTCATCTATGTAGCGAATCACTGGCTTGAAGCTGAAAAGACAGTCACAACACTGAATCTGGCGCACATGCACCGTCACGCAAGGGCAGGAAGAAAGAAAAGGACTGATGTTTGGCTGTACTCACAAAGACATACAACCATTTCTTGAATGGTTTCATGTTTTGAATCTGAATGGATGCAAATTTAATGTACAGCTTGACAACAATGATGGGAAGTGTAAAACCAACATGTACAAGCGCTGTCACTTGTCAAGAGTGGTTGAAAAAGATCCTGACTTTCTGTTTCCTCGGACATGTACAGAGGTATCTCTGATTTATTAATTTAAGAGCACTCTCAAAATGAAGCGAAGGAAGTCTGAGAAAAGGGGTGGCCCCTTGCCTAGTGGTTGATTTATATAGGACAATGTGATGGGAAAGTTCCTGAGAAAAAAAAGAAGAGCAGTCTTTGAAGAAGGCTGGTCTCTCATCCAAGTGGTCTTTCATCACAGATTTCACCTCAGTACCTCACTGTGAAATGTTCTGTGCCCTGAGCTAAACAATTTTTCACTTTGTCAGTCTTACACTTTACACACCTTCTGCACCAGGCTGACCCACGCTATTAGAAAAAGAGAATTTGGGTTTGTGAGAAACACAGGCTGGAGACTATGCATGGAACTGTCTACCATGAAAAACCAGAGCTCTGTGAAATGAACACTCTTCCCTTTTCCTGTGCTTGATTCAGAGGTTTTCCTGTGCTTGATGCAGAGATGCCTGCCACCATTGAATAAATGATTTATTCAGCACTTCATCCTGCTCACCACCATCAACTGTACTGAGGGTGGAACTACAGGAAGTGAAAAAACAAAAACACCACTACCCGAACTATTGCAGAATAGTCCTGTGGTGATACATGCTCATCCCTTCCAGCTAATTATTAGTAATATATGGACCCGACATACACTGTGTGGACCTGCAACATTTTTGTGTTCTTACTGCTCACTGCTGGGTTCTTACCACCACCAAATGAATTTCTGCACGGGAACAATAAAGTTGTATTTTACTGTACTGTAAGTACCCACCATTGTGTGCATTGTACATACTGTATAATTATATACGCACTGGTCTGTGTATAATTATATACCCACTAGTCTGTATATTGTATGTACTGTATAATTGTAAATATACCCAGCAGTCTGTGTATTGTAGGTACTGTATAATTATATATATACACCCAGCAGTCTGTGTATTGTAGGTACTGTATAATTATACACCCACCAGTCTGTGTATTGTAGGCACTGTATAATTCTATATATCCACCAGTCTGTGTATTGTATTTGTAGGTACTGTAAAATTATAAGATCTAGATAAAGCCACCAGTCTGTGTACTGTACATACTGTATAATTCTCTCTCTCTCTCTCTCTCTCTCTCTCTCTCTCTATACACACACACACACCAGTCTGTGTACAGTAGGTACTGTATAATTATATATCTATATAGACACACCAGTCTGTGTATAGTTATATACACACTGGTCTGTGTACTGTATAATTGTATATCTATATAGACCCACCAGTCTGTGTATAATTATATACACACTGGTCTGTGTACTGTAGGTACTGTATAATTATATATCAATATAGACCCACCAGTCTGTGTATAATTATATACATACTGGTCTGTGTACTGTATAATTATATATCTATATAGACCCACCAGTCTGTGTATAGTTATATACACGCTGGTCTGTGTACTGTATAACTGTATATCTATATAGACCCACCAGTCTGTGTATAATTATATACACACTGGTCTGTGTACTGTAGGTATTTGTATAATTATATATCTATATAGACCCACCAGTCTGTGTATAATTATATACACACCGGTCTGTGTACTGTAAATACTGTATAATTATATATCTATATAGACCCACCAGTCTGTGTATAATTCTGTACACACTGGTCTGTGTACTGTAGGCACTGTATAACTATATATCTATATAGACCCACCAGTCTGTGGAGTTGAGAGAGTCCCCAAAGCCAGGGGTGTCGACCACAGTCAACCTCAGCTTGACGCCCCTCTCCTCAATCTCCACTGTGGAAGCATCAATCTTCACTGTCTGCTGGATCTTCTCTGCAACACACAACAACCAACCCTCACTTGAAAAATAAAGAAATAGTCCCAAAATGCCTTCTGTTTGGGGCCACAAAAGAACTGATTACCCTACAACTAAATAATAACAAAGCAAAAAACAAAACAAATGCACTCTACCCATTACCCCCCTCCTCCAAAAGGACTGAAACAACAGAAACACCCCAAAGAATGCCAATGGCAACTGAATGCAACTCATAAAATAAAAATGTCTCCTGAATCCTATGAAAAAAGAAAAAAAGAAGAAAGTGTCGGTTCTGGCAACAATGCTGTTGACCTTGCCACACAGGGATGATTAACACTGTGGGTGATAGACACAATGCTGAAGACCAAACCAACAAGATCCACATAAGCAAACCAACAAATCTACGTTGCAAAATCCCATCACCTCCACCCCTTCTAAATGTAATTGGACTGATAATCCCTCCAGCTTGTTCAAAGGCAGAAGCGCAGAAACCACCCCAGAGGTAATGGTGAGGTTTTCACACCTGAAACTGTACAGAGACAGCTCCGAACAAAGGATCCCCCCTTTGTCGTATTTACTTTGCTGCTAGGTAAATAGGTTTGAACAAATGAAGTAATTTATAGCGGAAGCAGCAGGATCGCGCTGCCCCTCAGAGATCTCCTGTTTGGTGAACCCCTATTCATTCTTCTGGAAGCCTCAAGCAGGTCTTCACCTGGTTCTTCAAACCCTCTTGTCAGGTTAGATCACTTTGTTTCGGACAGTCAGGCGTTTGCTATGTGACTGTAGTCTAAACAGGTGTCCAGGCATGTTGAGAATTCAGGGTTGAAACACACACACTCACACAGGCCAGAATACAATTAGCTAGACAAATAGATGAGTCACATTCAAAGACAGATAGAAGAAGAGTGAATGCTTAGGCTATTTGCATACAAAATAGGAATGCAACGCTTTTATTTATTTCACAGTTTTGCTTTCAGGATGCCCTCTGACCCTGCAGTTTCTAGCATGTGCAGCTCCATGAGAGCTATCAAAATGCAAAACTTTATAGATTTCATCAGCAAGAAGGGGGGGGAGGAGGGGAGAGAGAAAGGCTACTGTTAAGCCCAGAAATGTGTCAGTTGCAGTGTACACTTACCCCATATCTACATGCCAAGTCACGAAAACCACTCTGAGGGTGGTAATGTCTACATACTCATGTAACAATCAAATGTAGTTTGAACTCAATCAGATAATAAACACGTAACTTTCAGTTTTACCTTTATCAGTGAACTTCTCACCTCGAGACATGGTCCAGTTCCCTGACTCTGGGATGAGCAAGTCTCATATATGTCAAGAAAAGTTGGAACGATTTAACTTTACCTCTGAGAAGGAGCAAAACTTAAGAAATATGAACGAACTGAGACAGTGTTTTAATTATGACCAGTTTTTGCCACAGCCACCATTTCAGTTACGCCCTTATTTAAAAAACAAAGAAACTATTACGTCTTATTTTTTTACTCTGAATGGCATGCTGACAGAAGATGGGGAAATATGCTACAAAGAAAAAGACAGGAGGAAAATGGAGAAATGAAAAAGCCAAGTCGAAGCAACAACACCATGTTCCAACTGCAGGCGACATGGCAGGATAATAAGAGGTTAAGAGGAGAACAGCAAAGGGGTTCACAGCTACAGACTGTGTGTTATTACAGGACCTGTGGCCAGGGGCTGTAGCAGGCTGGTGTGGGGCACAACTAACAAAGAGTGACTAAAGACTGTCAACCACCATTTGGTCTCCCATCTGTCACACCTGCCGCACACTCTTCCTGTCATTACTCTAGCCCTTAGCCCCCCCCCCCCCCCCCCCCCCCACCAACTCCCCAGCATCTTCCTCTCCACATTTGTTCTTCACCATCACTTTAGGTTGGCTGAAGACATACTGATGATATTTAAGAGCTCAGGAAAAAAGCATATGACTTTTATCCCATCTCAGAAACGTTTTAACCTCTTCTATGTTTTTTGGTCTTGTTTCAGAATGTTAGCAATAGCAGTCAACTCCGTTTTAGATTTGTGTGTGTTTGTGAGAGGCAAGTGACAAGATGGTGACTCCACATCACAATTTTTGAAGAGAAAGGAGAGCTGAAGCAGGGAACTGAACCATCATCCACTTACCATACCACCTTTACCAGTGTAACACCTTACTACTAGGCCAAACCGGTTCCGGCGAGCAACCTAAACATCTCCAGCTGATTATTATGCAGTGCAAGGTAAGCCTTTGTTGCTTCAGGTCCAGATGCTTTGCATGCCCCTGTGAGTAGGTTCACCCACTGTTCCAGTACTGTGCCTCTTTGAGTACAGCAGCAGCCTGCTACCTACTGTCACAGAAACAGCCCAGTCTGTGCTAGTGCCAAAGACACTGTATTTCATTATGCTAGCAGCATGGGCTTGTACTATTTTATGTACTTTCAATGCAAGTGCCAAAGACTGTGCTTCCACTGTACCTTATTACGTTAATGGCATGGGCTTGTGCTCGTTACTGTACTTCACATGCAAGTGCCATCAACGGCACCATTCTCTGTGGAGTCTATTTATGCTAGTAGCACGGACCTGGACTGATTACTGCAATTTCTTTGTCCTCAGGTGACCTGTGCTGCTGACAGAGTGTTAAATTCCAAGAACTAACAGTACTGTCTAGGCAAGTGCCTGATACTGCACTCTTTACTGTGAAGTCTATCTGTATTGTAAAGGCAGGTGCCAAAGACTGCATTCTTCACTGTGAAGTCTCTGTATTGTAAAGGCAAGTGCCAAAGACTGCATTCTTCACTGTGAAGTCTATCTCTGTATTGTAAAGGCAAGTGCCAAAGACTGTACTCTTCAAAGACATAGATACTATGCTAGTAACATGGACTTGCACTGGTTGCTGTACTTCCATACTGGTGCCCAAAACTGCATCCTTCACTGCAGAATATCTATAGATGCCAGTGGACTGGAACTGTACTAGTTAGCATGCTGCCAACGCAAATGCCATCGACTGCACCCTCTGCTGCGGCAACATGCCAGAGGCACCATAGTGCACTGGTTATATATACTGCACTGTCTAGGTTAGTGTCACCGACACTAGTCTGACACGAGTGACGTAGTGTCCATGTACTTGTGCCAGTTAACACAAAACCTCATGTTCCCCCCCCCCCCCCCCCCCCCCCCCCCCCCAACCAAGGACTTAGCCCGAAGGAGCAGGAGTGGCAGAGAAAAGGTAAATGCCAAGTCTACTGAGGAGTGGGCCGGCGGGAATTCTGTAAAGTAAAGGCTGAAAGCAAGTGCTACAGGCTTGATGTTTTTTGCACATCTGGCACTGGTTGTTACCTCTTCTGGGATTATCAGGTGTCTGAATAACAAACTTGTAAAATACATTTCTCTGGATCTGAAAGAAACAGAACAAAAAAAGGTGTGTGTGTGTGTGTGTGCGTGCGTGTGCGTGTGAGTGTATGCGTGTGCGTGTGAGGTGGTGGTGGTGCAGAAGGTCCTCCACTATAAAGTCTGTGCTACCATAGCGATAACATTACCAACTAAATCCTCCTCATTCTTACTCTGGGCCTCACTGCTATAAAAAGATACGCACAAATCTGGGCCTCACTGCTATAAAAAGATACGCACAAGTTCAGGCACCATAAGCTCAAAGCTCAGGAGCTGTGTGAAAGTCGAGGTGGCCATCCTGGGCTCCTGTCCCTAATAGTGGACGTAAAGCAACACTCAACCAGATTAGGGACCCCAGTAGGTTTTGGGAGAACTGTTCAACACCAAGAAGCCCAGAGTAGTACACACATGACAGACTCCTGCCATGGACTGATGAAGATGTTGGCGCATGTTTGCAGGGCTACGCCCATAGGATTAGGGTAAGCAATTAACAAGCAGAGTTAGCGAAAATACCACATCTTCCTCTGTGTGCACATAATAAGGTGTGTGTAACTCTGTGTGTGTGTGTGATGTGTGGCGTGTGTGTGTGCATGCTTGTGTGCATGCATGAGGGCATGCATGTGTGCATTTATGCTGCACTGACTGAAATTCTGCAAAAAAACACCTTTTAAATCATAAAACTGAACAAAATACTGAACCGCATTTCGGATGCCTGTGTTCAACAATCACTTTGAGCAAATCAACACCTCCCATCCTTTCCACCCCATTAGCCAGCCATACCAAATCTGTTACCTTTATCCAGCAGAAGACGGTCGAGGTCATGACATTCAGCCAATCAGCAGGTCCACCAGGACAGACACTGCCCACTGTTCCACTTGATTCAGTTACCCATCGTTCCACCTGATTCAATTATCGGTTGTTCCACTTGATTCAATTATCTTTTCATTTGGCTGCTTGCTTTCCTGTTATCCTGCTTCCCCTTGGGAGCTTCTCCATAGCAATGCCACACTGGACAAAACCATCAAAGAAACTGATGGTCAGACCCACCCACCATCCTGCTCCATCAAGTTCTTTCAACACCGCCCCCGCGCAGGTAGAGATGACCCACAACATTTACAGACACTGTGTGCATGGTTAATGTTGTCTACTTGTGCAAATTCCATTATGTTGTATCAAGGCAGGGGGTGTTGGGGGATGGGGGTGGGGGGAGGGAGTGGAAGGGAGGGGGGCAGCGCAGGTGCATAGGGCCAACATCCCATACAACAATGTCCCAAAGGGTCACCATTAATTACTGAGCTCTGCATCCCTGAATAATGATACTATTAATTTTAAGCCTGGGGAAGGTCAGAATATAGCTTTACATGCCTCGCTTACTGCAAGGAGTTCTGTCTTCCTAGTGCATTCATCTTCATGTGAACAGTGAATCAGACATTACTTGCAATTTGATGCATTGTTGTGGCTCACCCTGGTACAACCTTTAGAGTTGACTGGGGTTTAAACATCAAGAATCACATGGGTGACTGGGCTTTAAACATCAAGAATCACATGGCCAATTGGGCTTTAAATGTCAAGAGTCAATCAGATTAATTTTGCATTAAGATGGGAAGTGGTGTAAGCCATTTTAACGTTTTATTATCTGTAGTGTTAGAAATCAAAATCAAATCAAATCCATGAACCATAATCTTTGGAGAGAGCGAGAGGAAGCGGTCGAACCCAGGTCCTTCAGCTTACTAGCCTAGCTAGCGCCTTTACCGCTAGGCCAAAGCGGCTCACAACCCTCGCCGCACCCTCGGCCCCCAGTGTTTGTATGACCCTGGGGCGCCCGTGTCCCGGGGTACCCGTCCCCTGACGGTCCGGGCCAGGCCCGCTAATCCCAGCTTCAATTACCGGCCAGTCATCGCCCAATCACTCCTGTCCGCTGCACACCGGAGATGACCAGCGCGCGGGAGGGTCACTGGGGCCCATCACTGCACGCGCTGGTCAGGGCCGGGCAGACAGGATCGATGCTGGCAGGGCCAGCCGCACGTGCACGGCGTGTGTGCAGGTCATTCGAGCCGACGGCTCGAGTGTCCAGGCGTCCTATCCATCAGAGACACGGGGCTTGAGGGACGAGGGAAAGCAGCTATCGACTGTCTGAAGCACGTCGACCCGGCCCGGCCGGGTGTTCTTTCACGCTGATTCCATCAAAGCCCCTCTGCGCTCGGCGCTGATGGTCTGCGTCAATCAACGACAAAGGCTGCCGTTATAATGGGTCGTCTTCGCTGCCGCGACAGCTACACTAGCCAGCCGAAGTGAAACATTTCTAGCGGCACGTGCACAGTCATCTCTTCCGACTGAAGCTGAGCACAGACTACTCCCCAAATCAAACAATGAATCATCTTGTCGCACTCCTCGAGCAGCTCCTCCTTCTTCGCTAGTTCCCGCCAATGATCAAGCGGCAGCCTAAGACCAGCGTGATGGAAATGGGTGGCATTAACAGGTCAATCAGCCCCAAAAGATCACACGGACGTACCCCCGAAAGAGCGTCTATGAGACCACGTCAGTCAGTCAACCCCTAAAAGACCATGTCAGAATCAGAATATTTACTGTCCCAGTACAAATTTACAAGGAAGCGTGCCTTACGGTGCACAGTAACAAAGAGAATAAACACGGCCACAAAGGCTAAAAACACACACCAAACACACTAATGTGAACCAATCCCCAGAAGAACGGTCAACGAGCTCTAAACACTGAGACCATAACTATGTCAAGCAGCCCTCCTCCCCGAAACACACACACACACACACACACACACACACACACACAGACACAGACACACACTCACACACACAAACACACACACAGACACTCACACACACACACACACACACCTCACACACACACACACACACACACAACACCACACACACACACACCACACACACCACACACACACACACACACACACACACACACACACACACACACACACACACACCACACACAGACACCACACACCACACACACACACACACACACTCACACACACACACACACTCAACACACACACAACACACACACACACACACAACACACACTCACCTAAAACACCACAACCCCACACCATCACACACACATCAACCGACACACACACACAGCTCCCCCACACACACCAAAATCACACACGCACACCACACACACACACACACACACACACACAACACACACCACACTCACCCACACCAACACACACAACACACACCACGCACACAACACTCACACACACACCACCTCACAAACACACACACACACACACACACAGCACAACACCACTACACACACTCACACAACGCACACACCACACGAACCCCGTCACGACTGTCTCAATGCCCTGACCGCTGAGTCAGCCGCTGGCCGAGTGAGGAAACCCCTTTGAGACCATGCCAACGACGTCAAGCGTGAAAAACCAGAGCTTGCAGAAGACAATGCGGACCCAACAAAGCAACATCAACAACAAGGAACCGCGTCTTTGAAGGGACGGAGGTACCGGTCACAATCAGACCCTGTGGTCACACTGCCCGTTGAAGACAATGCGGATCAACAAGGCAACACCAGGAACGGCGTGTGTGTGTGTGGCTGGGGGGGGGGGACGTTTGGGGGGATGCTGGGGTGAAGTGGACAATGCGGACCAACAAGGCAACAGTGAACACCCAGGAACGGCGTGTGTGTGTGTGTGTGTGTGTGTGTGTGTGTGTGTGTGTGTGTGTGTGTGTGTGTGTGCGTGCGTGCGTGCGTGCGTGGGGGTGCCCCCTGGCCCTGCGTTGCGTGTTTGCGTGTAGAGGGGCGTCACGTTCACACCCTGAGGCCACACTGCCTGTTGAAGACAATGCGGATCAACATGACAGCACCAAGGAGCAGGGGCTGTCACGTTCACACCCTGAGGACACGCTGCCTGTTGAAGACAATGCAGACCAACAAGGCAACACCAGAAGCTGTTACGATCAGATCCTGCTAGCAAAGAGTCTTCACACTTCTGGCGATCCTCCATCGGTCACAGCTGACCCCTGGCTGCCCCTGCCGGTGTCCAGCCATGTGCCAGAGCAGCGAGCACGTGATGGATGGGGCTACTGAGACGGCGCGAACCCCGGGTGAGGAGCTGGAGATAGCGCGCACATGCACGCACCCGCTACGTACACAGTCTCGGGAATGGGAAAATAATGGAGTTTTTCCTCCCTGTAGTTAATGGCTGAAGGCGAAGACCACAGAAAAGCTGAAGGGAAGGAAAGCGCTCTCGGGCGATGCCTGTTTGACAACGAGGCTGTGCCACGGACCAGAAGAGCTACTCAGCATTTACCTCCTCCTTCCTTTATGGCTCAGGTCAGAGAATGTGGTTTCCGACAATGTCGGCGAAAAGAGTCTTCTACTGACGACAACATCCGTGTTATCAGAACAGGCCCAACCACGGATCACTGTATGGCCCAAGGACGACCAAGAGAAAAACTCACGTCCAGGACAAATCGAAATGAGGGGGGGAATTCAAGCTGGCCCAGCAAATAGCACGATTTTCTCATGACGGGACGAGTCACCAACTCTCTCCAGGCCCAAAAGAAAGACAGAAGAAGAAGAAGAGGAGGAGAAGGAGGAAGAGGAAGAGGACATGAAAGAAGATTTCACTACGCGTACTGTAGACGCTTATTACAACCTACATATGCAAATTGGGTAGTTCCTGATCGTCGCACAACACGAGGGACACTTTCGCCACGCCCTGCGCTACAAATATTGAGATAAGTTTGTTATCGACTGCTTTCCGTTTGCTGTAGACTGTGCTGAATCCAGAGCTGTGATCCAGCTTTTTGACTTGTGTTCTGAACTGGTGTAAAAGAATTTTGAATATGTGATTCCTCATGAGGTGACCCTATGCGGTTGACGGGACGTTAAAATGCAAGAACGAACTAACGAACCCCCCCCCCCCCCCCAAAAAAAAAAAAAAAAAAATCTGAAGCAAGAATGACTGCTAGCGTTCCAAAACAAGATCCAAACACACAGAAGGTTAAAAAGAACGCTATTTAGACAAAACACAACATGCGAATTTTGCGGTAATCCCCCTTATCAAGCCACAAAACTACACTAAAAAAAAAACGGTGAAAAATGAGATGCAGCACTAGGGCACCTATCTGCTTTTGGCTGAGCTATGTTGTTTTTGAAAGCTCAACCAAAAGAAGACAAGTGTCCTAGTTCTGCTTCTCATTTTTCATCGTTTAAATGCTGTTTAAGTGTCCTTTTGTACCTTGATAACGGGGAATACCCCGAAAATTTGCATGTTGTTTTGTCCACGAAAAATAGCGTTCTTTTTAACCTTTTATGTGTTTGGATCTAACTTGGTCCGGATATAGACCCAGACCCAGACCAGCATCCGCTTTTGAAACAAGGGCCCCGCTCCGGTCTTGCCCCTTTCGCTCCAGCCGTGTCCATGTAAAGTAAGTAAACATGGTGCTTAACGTCCACAGAAACCACAAAGCTTATTAGGGACGGGGTGAAGGGGGTATGGAGATGAGGGAGGAGGGAGATCATACACCTATCGCTACACTGTCACCACCAGAATGACTCCAGCATTAAGGCGGGCAGCGATGAGAGCCATTTTAATGTTTCATAATTGTGAGGGACAAGGTCACAAGACAGTGTCCACAGACCACAACTTCTGAAGCGAAAGGAGAGCCGAAGCTGATTCGTGTCCATGTCCGTGTCCCCGTGTTTCGTGTGTGTGTGTGTGTGTGCCCCGAGGGTAACGTCAGTGCAATTGCACATGCCTGAGACGACAATTCCTTTCTGCTAGAGCAGCTTGGCGCTGGTTCCGTCCGACCTGCCGATGACTCAGCCTGGTGTGGTGCCTGCTCAGTGGGGGCCTCTCAGTCGGGCAGGGACTGGAAATGATGGCTGGAGAGACTCTTGATGGCTATTGTTCACAGGTAGTCAGCTCGCTGTGTGGTCATATCGGGGCGAAACAACAGCGACCAAGACACGCCTCTCTCTTTCTCTGAGAGAGAGAGAGAGAGAGAGAGAGAGAGAGAGAGAGAGGAGAGAGAGAGAGAGAGAGAGGAGAGAGAGAGAGAGTGGTGTGTGTGTGTGTGTGTGTGTGTGTGTGTGGTGTAGTGAGTGGATGGAGTGAGGTGAGAGAGAGAGAGAGAGAGAGAGTGAGAGAGAGAGAGAGAGAGAGAGAGAGATGAGTAGAGAGAGAGAGAGAGGAGGAGTGAAGAGTGTGTGGTAGTGTGTGTATGTGTGTGTGTGGTAGTGTGTGTGTGTGTGTGTGTGTGTGTGTGTGTGTGTGTGTGTGTGTGTGTGTGTGTTTTCATGCTTTTCAAAAGCTTTGGAGGAAAATGCAGTTAAATAGAGAAGCAAAGCAGACATTAGGCATAAAAAAGCCCCGTTAGCAGGCAAAGCGGGCAGACGGACATTATGATAAATTACTTTGCAGACATACTCTAGGTTTTCAAAAGAGCCAACACTGAATAGCCCTGGGCTTCCATCGAGGAGCACTCTTCAATTTCACCGTCTGGGGGTACAGAAAAACGAGACTCGTGGCAAGGGAGATGAAATCCCGAGGCTGCAATCAGGCAGACGATAAGACAAGGAACCGCTTCTTCCGTTGCCAGACCCATTAGCATCTGAAGTGCCGTCATGATACACATGGACCATATATATATATAATACGACTGGCCGGCCAGCACTACTACCCACGGAGATGCGATGTTCCTCAGCACCACACATAATAAACAAAACACAACTTCACTAGGTCTTCAACAGGACCTTCTGCCGCTTTCGTTGTCAAGTTCCGTGGGCTGGATAATTATTTTTCGGGGGGGGGGGGGGGGGGGGGGGGGGGGGGGGCGGGGGGAGGGGTAGGGGGGGGGGAGGTTACAAAACAAAAGATAGGTGTGAGGTTTATTTGTATGAGTTGATGTGTGTTTTTTTTTTTTGGGGGGGGGGGGGGGGAGGATGAGGAGAGAGAGAGAGAGAGAGAGAGAGAGAGAGAGAGAGAGAGAGAGAGAGAGAGAGAGAGAGAGAGAGAGAGAGAGAGAGAGAGAGAAGAGAAAGACACACACACACAGATAGACAGACAGAGAGTAGACAGATATCCATCCTAGACCAAAAGTAACACAGTGCAGGGAAAATGCCAGAAAGAAAAACTACCAGCTACCTGTACAGTGCAAACAAAGTACACCCCACTTGCCACGCACACGCACCAAGGACGCAGAATGAGCGATTACGGGCGCTGGCGGAACCCGAGAACATGATGGAGGGGAGAGAGCCGATCCATAAAAACGGGCAGGCTGAGAGAGAGAGACAGCAGCCCAGCCTGCTTACCGTCAAACCCCTCTTCACGCTTGTTCCCCAGACTCAGCCCGGAGGCGACACCGACACCATCACCATCACCGCCGCGGTTACAGCAACCCGGCGTCTACAGTGAGATAATGCTGGACCAGCGAGGTTCACTGACGCAGCAGGCAGGCTTCATGCGTCCCTGAAGCTGTAGTACAGCTGTCTGAGCGCAGTGGTTGCGTTTGCAATTTTTGATTTTTCGCGCGAGTCAAGAAGTGCTGCATTCGCACAAATCTAACGCTGTAACAGGCAAGCCCAGGAACTCCTTCAGAGAAACGATAGAGAGGTAACCGATTTTTAACGCCCAGTCAACCCTGACGGTTATATCAGGGCGACAGAGGAACGATAGATAGGTAATTGGGTTTTAACGTCCTGTCAACCCTGATGGTTATATCAGGGCGATGAGGGATGTGCGTGTGTGGCCTGTGCGTGCGCGCGCGCGTGGTGTGTGTGTGTGTGTGTGTGGTGGTGTGTGTGCGTGTGTGTGTGTGTGTGTGTGTGTGTGTGTGTGTGTGTGTGTGTGTGTGTGTGTATGTGTGTGTGTGTGTGTATGTGTGTGTGTGCGTGCGTGCGTGCGTGCGTGCGTGCGTGTGAAAGGAGTGGGCGGGTGGGCGGGAGAGACTAATTGGTTAGTCTCATTCTCGTGACTGCTGTAAACCAAGCACTACAGCACAGCACAATCGCGTGGCTGTGTATGCTGTGAAGTTCTGACTCCTGACTTGAGGACTGGTGCAATGAAACTGGCGACAGCTGCAGCTGATAACATCCCGCAGGTGGAGTTACTCCCAGCATTCCCCAAAGGAACATTTTCCCCTAGTGCTCGTAACGTGGCTGTTTTCAGGCCGGCCACCAAAGAAGCAGAGAACTGCGAAACACAGCGGGGAAAACCCCCACCAAAATCCCTACTCTCTCTACCTCTAAGTGTTTAACCTGACGGAAAAATATTTCACATGTGTATGATGCTTACGAAACGGGTCTACACACACACACACACACCATTCTCTGTCTCTCTCACAGGCGGGGAGAATGCGTGTGAAAGACAGATGTTTCCAAGCCAACGCGCTTACAGCTTCATCTTTGAAAAACAAGACTCCTACATGTGTGACTGTCAAACGTCTCTCTCTCTCTCTCTCTCTGCACACACACACACAACCTCCCCGACCGTACGTTCTGACTGAAAGCCGTACATCCACACAGAATCTGACTGTATGTCTGTGCAGTCCACCTTTCATCCTGAGTTTATTACCCCTCCACTTCACGAAACTATTTTCATCTCCACCTCTGCCTGCCTGCCTCTCTCTCAGTTCATACACGGAGTGCCGTGCCTGTCACCGTCACTGACTGGGCTGATCCCTTACTAGTAGGTATACTTTACGAGCGGTACCCGCAGTCCACCGGTGCTGAATCCGTCAGTCTGTGCGCTGTGAAGGAAGCCTCAGAGCCGCACCAGCCAGATAAGCTACCAGGGCAGACGGATTACCACCACCCCAGCAAAATACCTTGCTCCTCAAAGGGCATCCGGTAGCGAGCTACATTCCTGTTAAACTTGGGCTTCTGCCCCCCCCCCCCCCCCTCCCTCCCCCACCAGCCCGCCCCCTACTCCCCTGCCTTGGGACTACTGGGAGATTAAGCTGTGTGGGAGCGTGGAGGAAATCTGGGCAGGTTGGTGTCCACGGGATGCTAGTGTGCGTGGGCCACCTTACGGATCATCACCAGGGAAATACCTTGCTCCGGAGAGGCAGCAGGTAGCTATAAATACTTTCCTCTTAAACTCTTGTCCCTGGCCCTCCTGCCTTTAATGCTACTGGTTGATAAACTGCACGGGTGTGTGGTTGAAATCTGGGTAGATTCAGGTCCACAGGATACTGCTACACGAAGACCTCCAAACGGATCACCACCGGCGTAGCAAATACCTTGCTGGCCAAAAGGCGGCACAGGTACCTACTTTCCCGCTGACATCTGGTTCCAGGCCCTTCCTGTCTTTACAGCCACTGATAGATAAACGGCACAGGTGTGTGGCTGAAATCTGGACAGATTCGTGTCCACAGGAAGCTGGTACACGAAGACCTCCAGACGAATCACTACCATCGAAGCAAATACCTTGCTGGCCAAAAGGTGGCACAGGTACCTACTTTCCCGCAGCTGGCCAAAAGGCGGCACAGGTACCTACTTTCCCGCTGACATCTGGTTCCTGGCCCTTCCTGTCTTTACAGCCACTGATAGATAAACTGCACGGGTGTGTGGAGGAGATCTGGGTAGATTAACGTCCAAAGGGACGGGGGCTGGTGTTTATCATCAACACGGCTTCCTGGCCGACCTTGTTTGTGTTCAGACCACCCCACATGCCCACGGCGTAGACCAGGGTGAAACCATTACAGTATTTACAGAGTAGGGGTAGCGTGGCAAGCCGCGACTGCGATGACTACATAGTCCAAGTCTAAACCCGCGCAATAGCTTGCCCACATTTTCCGTATGAATAACTCGAGACAGCACAAGAAAGAACAGATGATCGAGGCAAAAGGAGCCAAGGCTTGAAGAAGGGGAACAGGAAGAAGGAGGAGAGGGGGAAGAAGGTACATAATTAAGTTCAGGCATGGGAACTGATTTGTTGACAAGCTTTTGATAAAAGGTCCACCGCGTAGGTAGGTCACATCTGGCCGAAAGCAGGAGGAGGAGGTCGAAGATCATATCAGATCGGAAGAAGCAGGAGGAAGAGAAGGCGGAGGAGGAGAATTATTCTCATGCCCACTCAACAGCGAAGGGCCTGCGTGTGTGTGTGTATCTGTGCGTGCGTGCTTGCGTGCTTGCTTGTGTGTGCGTGCTGTATGCGTTGAATTTTGACAATAATTATGTGCATGTAAAGAATGTGTAAGCGCATAGGGCCTGTGCGGGTTAGGCGCTTTAAGTATCCATTAGTTTCATATCAGATCGGTAGAGGGAGGAAGAAGAAGAGCAGAAGGAGAATTATTTTGATGCCCACTCAACAGCGAATGTCGTACGAGGTCAGAAGAAGGAGGAGGATAATCATGTTGATGCTCACTCAACACAAAGGTCGTATCAGATCGGTAGAAGAAGAAGTGTACTGGAGAGTATGAAACAATGAAGTCCAACTGCACTGGATGTTATCGCACTGAATGTCACTAGGGCCGGCGGCAGCCTTACCTGATGCGGAAGGTATATGCCTCTCTGGGTAGAGGTCTGTGAGGAACAAACTGTTGACCAATGTGGACTTGCCTAACCCGGATTCTCCTGCAACACACAAAATCAAACAACAATTACGACTAGTGAGTACGAGTAGTCATCAACTGTAATAACAAACACATGTCTTAACTGTAATAATCATCATGGTTGGCTGGGCGTCAAAACCCCATTATCTAATTGTCTTTACGTTTAACACATATTACGACTAGTCATCAACTGTAATCACGAATACGCCTCTCTTTAACATCAGTTACCACTAGTCGTCGACTGTTTTAACGAATACACTTATTTTTTTAACACAAATTATCACTAGTCATCAATAGTAATAACGAACTAGTTTTCGTCTTTAAACAATTACGACTACTCATCAATTGTAAGAATGAAAGGTGTGTCTTTAATTTTAGCACACGACTGCGCCTATGAAACAAAACGAGAAATATAAGGACAAAATAGCGAGTATACACGAAGACGTCCAGGTCCTTTCTGCGTTTCTGTGATATTCCGTCGGGCGAAAAGGCAACAATAAGAGACTAAGCCTTACCTGTACAAGGAGAAGCTCTCCAACAAGAAGAAGAAGAGCAATCCGATCATCTATCTCCTGCAGCCTCCCACATAAAACTTACATTCTGAAAACTAAGCTTTTCACATTACCGTTGAAGATCAAATCGCTAGCGTAGATAAGGGCCTAATTATACCGTTGCTGCCGCTGTTACTCACCACATCAATTTATCGACGATGATAACCACCCTCGCAGTTGGGATAAGAGCGATAGTGAACATGCCAGTTAACATCATTAGAAGACCAGCTCCCACAGAACTTAACTCGCAACGATCAGGACATGCACGCATGCATACGTGTGCATGTACGCACGCGCTTGTGTGAGCCGTTTTGGCCTAGCGTGTAAGGTTAGGCTGGTAAGCAGAACGACCTCGGTTCGATTCCGCTTCGGCTCTCCTTTCTCTTCAAAAGTTGTGTTTTATGGACATTGTGACTTTGCCCCTCACAATGAATGAAACATTAAAATGGCTCTCATCGCTTCCCGTCTTAAGGCAGGGGTCATTCTGGTGGTGACAGCGTAGCGTTAGGTATAGTCTCCATCTTTCTCAGTTTCCTGGTACCTCGGTCCCCGCCAGTACCTCGTCAGACGATCGACGCGGCGTTAAACATGTTTAACCAAACTGGGGAAAACAGCCGCTGTTCATCATTCAAAAGCCATTTCTTTTTCTCCTGATAGCAGAGGCGATGTGATCATCGGTCAAATCCATCGCTGGCAGACGTCTTTGAACCAATGACCGATGATCAAATGAATCATCACTATTAATGCTGCTTACTGTCTTTCCTTAAGTTTGGGCTTCAGGATAATCCAGAAATTCACGTTTTTCAACAGAGATAAAGGTCTTCGCTTGATAGAAACATATATGGTCTGTGTGTGTGTGTGTGTGTGTGTGTGTGTGTGTGTGTGGTGTGTGTGTGTGTGTGTGTGTGTGTGTGTGTGTGTGTAATGTAAAAGATAATGTGTAAGGCGCTTACACCTAACGTGAGCCCGAAGCGCCCTGTGTGTGTGTGTGGCGTGGGGGGAGGGGGCGGGGGAGGGGGGTGCGTGCATGCATGCGCGCGCGTGTATGGTTACGTCCTATTAGTACAACCTGTCAGAATACGTCATATCTTTTGACGACTGTATAATTATATATCAGTGGACTATTGAAAGAGTCAGTGCGCAAGCAAACCCAATCAAGTAATTTCACAAACATTTCACTTAAAAAAGAAAGAAAAAAGAAAGACAGACTTTGCAAAGGTTTTTATAAGACCCTTCAGTGCAGATTGTTAACCGTTGTGTGGACATTGTCAACCGACTGTCAACCCACGAAGGGAGACTGTCAACCCACGAAGGGAGAGAGTGTCAACCTTCCTTTACTGGAGAGGCTCTCCTTAACCCCTCGTTGGAAAGACTGTCAACCTTCCTTCTTAGGAGAGACCGTCAACCCTTTATTGGAAAGACTGTCAACCTTCCTTCTTAGGAGAGACCGTCAACCCTTTATTGGAAAGACTGTCAACCTTCCTTTATGAACAGACCGTCAACCCTTTATTGGAAAGACTGTCAACCTTCCTTTATGAAGAGACCGTCAACCCTTTATTGGAAAGACTGTCAACCTTCCTTCTTAGGAGAGACCGTCAACCCTTTCTTGGAAAGACTGTCAACCTTCCTTTATGAAGAGACCGTCAACCCTTTATTGGAAAGACTGTCAACCTTCCTTTATGAACAGACCGTCACCCCTTCATTGGAAAGACTGTCAACCTTCCTTTATGAACAGACCGTCAACCCTTTATTGGAAAGACCGTCAACCTTCCTTCTTAGGAAGAGACTCTCAACCCTTCTTTGGAAAGACTGTCAACCTCCCTTTATGAAGAGACCGTCAACCCTTTATTGGAAAGACTGTCAACCTTCCTTCTTAGGAGAGACCGTCAACCCTTTATTGGAAAGACTGTCAACCTTCCTTTATGAACAGACCGTCAACCCTTTATTGGAAAGACTGTCAACCTTCCTTTATGAACAGACCGTCAACCCTTCGTTGGAAAGATCGTCAACCTTCCTTCTTAGGAAGAGACTCTCAACCCTTCTTTGGAAAGACTGTCAACCTCCCTTTATGAAGAGACCGTCAACCCTTTATTGGAAAGACTGTCAACCTTCCTTTATGAACAGACCGTCACCCCTTCATTGGAAAGACTGTCAACCTCCCTTTATGAAGAGACCGTCAACCCTACTGAATAGACTCGCAACCCTTGATTGCAAAGACTTGCCAACTTTCCTCCACTGAAGAGACTCCACCTTTCACTGGAATGACTGTCCACCTTCCTCCATGAAGAGACGGTCAACCCTTCAGTGGAGCGACTACCGACGGCAGGGCCAAGACGCGCTGGAATGTTATTGTAGGCCGTCCCCCGCCATCATGGCGCGTGATGCGAACCACAGGGGGGGCTATCCCGAGGGTCTCGTGGTCAAGTGAATGATTGCATTTTCTGCATGACCTGACCCTTCCTGCTGACACCACTGGCCCCAGGTACGCTAACAAGCCTTTCTCTGCCGCAGCTGACTACCACTGACTACCACTGCCGCGACTTTCGGTCACGCACGTGCTTATTTATGTTAACTTAGTCACTGGCCTTTTTAGGACGTCATAAAGTGATGATGTCCTCAGCTAAGTGCTTCCCTTTTGCCTAAAGCACGTCGTGATTATGATCGTCTGCTGGAGTCCCACCTTTTCGTGCGTTCTCACGCGGAGCAAAGTTCGCAACATTAATTATAATACAGTTTGGTTAGTGAACCTGCCTTGAAAGGTTTTCTCGGAAGGAAACTGCGTCAACAGTGCAAAATGATCTGAACTCTTCGAAAAGCACACGAGAAACGAAAAACTGTGAAATATCCTCCGCTGTTGTATAGTTAGCCCACGGCTTACAACAGCTATGAAACATCCTCCATTATTAGCATAGCTAGCCCACAATCCAAGCCAGTGCATACTCAGCTGCCCCACAGCAGCCTCTAAATGCCAAGCTTGGGAACTACATCCTGGCCCGAGCATCGGTCGGTGGTCAGCCGGGAGTCCGCGTAAATCGAGCGTCCATGGGCCAGCAGTAAATGCTATTTATGGGGCAGCAGAGGCT